>CAJVPT010000036.1:0-52248 GCA_910592055.1 Acaulospora colombiana
TCCAAAATCTGACTTAGAGTACTTTTGTATGAAGATAAGTTAGTTACTTTGTGAAAGTCTATAAAATATTGTAAATTCATTTTCAATTTTTCAATAAAGACATGCCGTTGTGGCATGATTATGGGTTAAAAAATAATAATAATAATAATAGTTATCAACTTTTAAGTAAAAAAAAATAAAATCTATATAGTTAGATTTATCTATCAAATAAAAAGAAAAAAAGTTGGAAGTATCAAAATAAAGTCAAAAAACTAATTCAGAAAAAATTAGAAAAAAATATTCATCTAATTATAATAGAAGACTTTAATACAATATACAACTTTATAGAAAATAAAACATTAAATATTCAAGGCAATATTTAAGCTATCATGAAAACCAGAAATTTTGCTTTTTACTTTTCTTGAAGATAGAAACTTTATTGATATATAGGCAATCTGGAAAAGAAAAAACAAATCACCTATTAGACAAAATACTACAAAGCAAGAGTAAAATAAATTATTTATAGATGTCTACAATATATATAATATATGCAATGTTAGAAAGTTATTTCATCATCATATATCTTAGTTAAAGGAAAGCTTTATTAAATATAAACTAGAAGAAAACAACTTTAATTTGTCAGTAAAGGAAAAAGATAGCCTTTGAATATATGTTTTCTCAATATAATTAAATATAATAAAAATACATAAAATAATATACATATAATCTTAGTGGTTCTCTTGGAAGATCATATGCATATAATTAATAAAAAAAAAATAAAATAAAATAAAGAACAATATTATAAAGACAATTATAATAAAATATAACTATTACTATAAATTTATTGATATTTGTCTATATACTATTAGTAATTCGGGTTTCATATTGCCTCAAAGCTTTAAGATCAGTAGTAAGGTCATGTAATCTGAAATATCATGTATTTTAGCAAATTATTAGTGTTTTATAGCTAGAGGTTTAAATCCTTGATTATCTCAAAATTCGATTTGACAATATCTTTCTAATCTTTAAGAAAAGATGTTTGACTCATCAAAGTATCCATGGTTTCCTAGGCCATTTCAGCAGTTGTCCTCTGACTTTAAGGCATAAAGTTATGCTTTTATCAAATGACTTAGGTAAACTTGTTATAGTATAACACAATTTTTAATAATTTACTTTAAGAATCAAGATATATTAGACACAAAAAAAAGTAATTACACAATATTAACAATAATGCTACAAAATAAGATTTTTTTTTTAATAAGCAAAATTTCTAATTAATTTAACAAGACTATCAAAATAATATATATCAAAGAAGTTACTAAGAACAATAAAAAAATTCTTGAAAAAGTATAGATTACAAATTCAAGATATAAATAATTCTGTTACTAGAAAAAGAATTAAATAAGGTGTCAAAAAAATAATAGATAAATCAAATATGTAAAAACTTTAAAAATTAAATAATTTTAGTAACCTTTTTCAAATTAGCAATCAAGAAGATAAGAAAGAAAGTATAAACTAAGATCTAAATTCATTAAATACAGAAGAGTCATCAAACTTAACACTTTGTTAAAAAAAAATAAAGATATCAAAACATATAAATATATATAGTCTTTAAATATGTTTATATAAAAATATAACAAAAAATATTATCCAAAGCTTCAAATCGAAAACATATATTTATAATATAATATAGAAAATATGTTCTGGCCAAAAATTCAAAAAAAAATCTAGAATATAATTGAAATACTCAAAACAATTTGCAAAATAAAAAAAGTAAAAAAGTTAAAGAAGGGATTAAGAAAGTATTAGAATAGAGATATGACAATCTCAAAAACAATCAATAAAAATAATTAACTCAATTTTGAATATAAAAAGAGTTAAAATAGTATTAGATAAAGTTAAAACTATATACAATAATTAGAAATACTTCACAACAAAAAAAGCTAAAATAGAATGAAAACTATAAAATATCATAAAATGTTTTTAAAAAATAAAGATTTTGCTTATCTGATTAAGAATTGAAAAAAGAAGTATAAACCCAAGATAGATATTAATCATAATTGATATTAAGGACTTTTAATTCCTATATCTCAAGAAAATTTTATTAAATTTTATAATTATTATCAAATAATAAAGTCTCTGACAAGTTACAAATATACTATTAAATGTTCAAGAAACTAAGTATTTAAGATAAAAAATATTTTCAAAAGATATTGAACAAATTTCTAGATTTGAAAACTACTTCTGAAAAATGAAAACAAAACCATATTCATCCAATCACCAAGTCAAAAACATGGAACTGTAAACTATAAAAAACAAGACCAATTGTTTTTCTAAAGATTATTAAAAAATGTTTTACAAATATTTTTACCAATAGATTGAGTAATATCTGCAAAACATATAACATTTTGAAAGTCCAAACTTCATAATATTATATAAAGAAAGTATAGCAGAACTCATTCAAGTATTGGACAATATTTGTGAAAAAGCAAAAGAGAACAAAAATGAATTATGAATACTTTTCAAATATAGTCAAAGTATATGATATAAGTCTAGATATATTTTAAAAAACAATAGAAAGAATTAAAAATTTTATAGACTTCATTAAAATTATTATAAAACTTTTTATAAACAAAAAATTCAAAATATTATACAAAAATAACTTAACAAAATCAAATTTATGATCCTTATTATACAATATACAAAATAATAAGAACAAGGAATACAATATATTGGTCAAATAGAATTTAAATTTTGACAAAAAGAAAAAATATAGGCTAGAATTTAAATATACAGTAATATCTTTTATAGACAATACTACATGGATAGTCAGATCAAAAAAGGACATTAAACAAATTGTAAAAATAGCAAAAATCTTCTATAAAGTCAATAACTCTTAGATTAATAATAGTAAATTAGTATTACTACTATCAATAATCCTAGTTAATATTCTGAAAGAGTCAAAATTGCAATAAATAAAGAAAAAGTAAAAGTGTTATATAGAAATGAATATACTAGATTTTGAGAAATATAGACAAGAAATCAAAAATCTTAATAGAAATAAAAAAAAGAATCTATAGAAAAATTGATTTAATAATTAGAATACCAAGAAAAAAAAAGTAACTGATAAATAAGCTCTTTATATTTTAAATAAAATGCTGATTTCAAGAATAGAATTTTGAATATAGTATAGTATATTATTACTAAAAATATGCAATAATTTAATAACTAGATTTCAGAAGTTATTCAAGATCAAAAGTACATTATGTAAATTAATATCTAATAGTATAATATATTATCTAAAAATCTATAATCTCAATAATATATAAATGTTACAAAAAGTCAAATTACAAATTTTTATAACAAGCTAAATAATAAAAATTTAGTGAAACTTACAATAATTATTAAGTTCAAACAGATATAACTAAAGTATTAGAAATTTCAAAACTTGCTTAGCTATAAAAGACTAAATTAAATAGTAGACAAGAAAATTTTTTAATACAAATATTCAAAATTATAAAGGATTTGAATATAATTTTCTAGAGCAAGAAATAGAATAAAACCTTTAAATAAAAAAAAGACATAACTTGATTTAGAAATACCTATTGAAAAAATAATCTAGAAGAATCATTTTATTCATATGCTACAATAGATTAATATATTTAGATTAAATTATAAAAAAGAAAACTATGAGTCCAAATGAATAAAGAATAATTTAACTACTTGAGAATATAAGTAAAAGATCAATTTCAAATTGATATAATAAATTGTTATACTTGCTATTATCAGAAACAATAGAAAAAATCGCTGGAAAAAGGTATAATAATAATATCTTATGGAAACTTAATTAGAGTAGAGATAAGAGACAAAAAATCTGATTCATTCTAAACAAAAGTCCAAAAAAATTAATTTGAAAAAAAGTTTCAAGATTAGAAAAAGAACAAATATATTTTAACTATAAAGAACAAATAGAAATTTTGGAAACAACTTTATTTCAATACATAGGATATATAAAAGGTATATTCACAAATGGTTTATATATTATAAATATGAAATAAAACAATATTCATAAGATCACTATTTTGAACAAATGCAAATTAATAAGAACAGTCAAGGACCCAAATATTTTAATAAGAAAAGAAATACTAGAAAAGAAAATAGTAAACAAGATCCAGCACATCAAAAGATTTCAAGAACTAAAAAATCAAATATTGCAGATAATAATTAAATAATGAAAAACAAGAATTATTGAAGATATATCTGAGAAGAAATCTATTAAGATTGTTTAAAAAAAAATCCAAGAAAAAATCAGCAATAACAAGAAATATTATAGTTTTATTCAGATGGATTCCTAATAAATCATGAAAAAAAAAAATAATCAAAATAGGAATAACATGATTTAAACAAGTGGTAAAAAACAAAGGAGAAGGTTCTAGACAGAAGTATAAAACTAATCATTTTTAAAAAGAGCAAAACTAACAGTGACAGTCACAATTCTATTAATAATATTGATAAAAAGCTTGGTTAAAATATATATAGATAACCAAATATATATATCTAAATGAAACAATTTAAGAAAAGATAATTCAAAAATAACTTATAAAAGATGGCTTAAAGAAAAAAATCAGTTCTTCTGAACAAGGATGCGAAATATTTTTAAATCAAAAAACATAATATTGAAGTTAATTAAAGTTAAGACATATATCAATGTTAAAAAAAAATAAAATAGTAGATTAAATTAGTCAAAAAAGCATTGAATCTCTCAACAATCCAGTAGAAAATCCTCAAATTTGATAAAATTATTACAGAAGTAAAATGGCAGGATATAATATTGAATAGCTCTATAAATCAATTTATAAAAAGAATAAATAATAATATAATAATATATTATTAGTTACAACAAAACGGAACCAGAAGCAAATAAAATCTTTAAATAGTAGATTAATAAAATTATTTATGAAACATAGTATGGAAAAAATCAAAGAAAGAATATATATGAGATATCTCAATTGAAAGCTCACAATGAAAAAGTTTTTTAATAAAGTTAATAAAAAATAAATTATTTAAAATAATCATACTAATAATAAGAAAACAAGATCTATACAAAAAAAGTAATTGTTTAGTATATGAAGAGTAGGAGAAATAATAAAATATCTTATATAATACTCAAGATATAAAAATATAATAAAGAAAATCTAGTTAGATAGTATATTAAAAATTTAATAAAGAGAGCAGAAATGAAAAAATAAAGTTCAAGAAGAATATAGTAATATTCCAATAGTTAATGTAAAAGAAATAAAAGAAATAAAAGCATAAATAATAAAGCTTATAATAAGAATATCTAAAAAAAGTCAAAATATAATTAACATTCTCTCAGGGCTAATCAAAAAAGATTTATTAATAAGATCTGTGGGTTAATAGTACAATGGTAGTGCTCCCAGGTCGCAATCACAAGGTTCAGAGTTCAATACTACTTGAAGACCAAGTGAAAATTCAGCCACAAGGTAGTACGAAGATCTCATCCCCCCATGATGATAATCAAGTGCCCCATAAGGCAATAAGAAGAACCCGTACACTCATCATGCCTATAGTAAGAATGATAAATCAACACAAGGTTCTATATAAGACTAGAATGAGTAACACGAGGCCTCCACACACAGGTACCTAACAGAAAAAAGTAAAGAAGGATTCTACCCACTTATCGCAGTCATAACAAGACAAAATACACACAAGGTTCCATGAATATAGTCAAAATAGTTGATACGAGATTTCAGAAATACAAACAAGATTATCTCTAAAATAGGAAAAGAAGGACCCAATCACTCATAGAGCTGTCTATAATAGGCCCATAACAAGTCAAAAATTTAGCCCGGTGTGATGCTGAAAGAAATATAACAGGTTCTGATACTCAAGACAACCAATTGAGGGATCAATATCCTTTATACAAGACTGGTACTCCAATCAAGTAACCCGACAGTATGAGAAACACAACAAGCTTCAGAAAAATTTAAAGCACTAATGGAGCCAATAGGATTCTGTATAAGAAACCTCAACATCAGTGATGCTGGGTATCTTTGGCAAGTTCCTGACACATTAGTTTCCCCATAAGGGGATAGCAATAAAGTCGTCCAGTAGACTATATTCTAGAAAGTGCCATTTCTGAACATTCGAGGTAATAGGTAGAATCCTTCATTAGATTGAATCAAAAACTCCCTCAAATCCTTAGTTGAGTTAGAATTAAGAAAAAGTCCTACACTAGACAGTCACATAGTTATCCTATCCTGGTTAGATAAGATGTAAATAGATGTCCCTTGTACTATTTGTTGATCTGTAAATCCTTAGACAGTACGGGTAATTACTTATCTCGATTGTTCCTAGGACTCATCTTGAATTTAATAAAGCTTCAGAACTGGCGCAGGAATGAGCTAGCCTTTAAAAAAAAGATTTATTAATAAAAACTAAAGAATTAAAATATAGAAAAAAAAAAAGATAGGAGCAGTAATCAAAAAATAGATATTTTATTGTTAAAAGAAGGTTTTGAACTACTTCAGAAAAGAAGTGTAAAACCTATGATGTAAATAAGTAATATAATAAAAAAAAACTCAAAGAATTCTTTAAAAAAACAAGCTAAGAAGGCTTACAAGTCTTATTTAATAAAAAAAACAAGAAGTTCTAAAAGGTGTAAAAAAAAAAACTAAAGAAAAATGTTCAAAAAAAGGTTCAAATAAAATAATAATAATAGAAATCAAAAATGATATAAATTAGTTGAATTTTAGATTCAGTTAGAACTTTTGTCAATGATCTGTAGTAATAAACTATAGACAATAATTTTTATAGTAGGAAGGTATTAATTCAAACTATAAATGAACTAACAAATTACTTCCACTACTTAAAATTTAAAAATAAATTAAAATGAGTGAGTTGTTAGTATTTTAGCTTTAGTGATACTATAAATAATATAATTCATATTATATTTAATAAAGTATATATAACTAATCTGACAGTAAGTAAAAACAAAAAAAAAAGACTAAGTCAATATTTTTTTAAAAAAACAGATATTTAATTTTAAAAAATATTTATTAGTTAGTTCTATAGTATATATGTAAAATTCAAATTTATAAGAGTTATTAAACTATTTAAATATTCTGATACTTTTTACTTGAATCTTAAAAAGAATTTTTATTTTTTTATTACTATTTATAATATTATAGATAAGTCTTAATTGATATTTTTTTTATTTAAACAAATATTGAATTGAAATATTTTAAATTAGAATAGTTGAATTCTTTTGAAAATTATTAGAATAAGGATTATAAAATATTTATTATAAATTAAATTAAAAATATGTTTTATATAATCTTTTTAATAATACAACTATAAAACTCAGTTTTTGAATAATAAAATATTAGAAGTTCCCTCTTTATATAGTCTAATTTTATTTGTTAAAATCTAGATAATTAGATATATCTTTTATAAAATAATTAGTAAACCAGATTAAAAGATATTTTTAATAAAACTCTTAAATAATATTGGACTATATTTTTTATACTTAAAATTTAAAAGCACAATTACTATATTATTTATCTATAGATTTAATTGTTAATAATTTGTTTGTTTGTTTTTAACCTAAATTAGATCAGTATTGTATATTTATTAATAATGAAAAAAATTGATAAAGATAAAAAAAGCAATTGTATCATAATTAAACTAAATCTCATATTGATTCACTTATCAACAGTTTTCAATTCTCAAAAAAGTTTTAATCTTTAAGTACAATCGTGAAAACAGTATTTTATTCCATAGTAAATTTTAAGTGAATATTTTTTTAATTTATATATTATTGTTAGCAAGTTATCATTATTTATTATCTTTTAAGGAATTAATTTCAAAAAATTATAAAAAGGAAAGAAAAAAATAAAGAAAAGAAATCTCTAAAATGTATAAACATACTATATATAAAAGAAAATAAAAAAAAAAAAATTAAAAGCACTTCATATTCTCTAAAAGATATTTACTTGAAACCTCTTCTCATTAGAATTCAACTCTTCTGAAATATTTTTCTTCTTCCTGACTATTTGAGAAAACTTATCTACTGTGAGTTTAATTATTTTCTTATAATTGTCTATAATACTTATTATTTACTTAGATCTAATATCTTGCTTAATATTTTCTTTCTTCTGATTTTTGATTTTATATTCATCTGTACAAGACAATAACTTATGATATATTCAAGATTCTTATATTAATTATTAATAATTTATTTATATTATTAATTATAAAATATATAATAAAAATATTAATATTAATGTTTGATGGCGGATTAAAAAAAAAATATTAATATTAATGTTATTTTTTTTTAAACCCTCTATCAGGCTAGGTATGTGTGCTTTATTAAATATATGTATACTTTACATTAAAGATACTGTATATCACTAAAGCTAAGTTTCTACCTAACTTACTCATCTCTATTTTAAGAATTATTAAAACTCTAAATGCAATTTCGAGAGTAATTTATCACTCTATTAGCAGTTCAGATAAAGACCCTTTCAATGTTAACTTTATTATCTACAGGTCACTATTGCAGATCATTCTGTGAGGTTCTGATAGAGCTTAAAACCCAACTATTTTATTCCATACTCTACTCTTCTTGTTAAAATTTTTTGGATGTTTTCATCTTCAAGGTTTTCTTCTTTAGATAATGGATTTCTTTTCTTCAGGGTCATTGTTTTCTGGTCTGATAGACAAAAAGGTCTTTTTATCTTGTCTTTTTCATTAATTCCTTATATTTGTTTCAATTTGATTATATTTTCACATCTCTTGTTCTAGACATCTTTTCAGATTTGATTGTAAACTCTTTTTTATATTTTTATTATTCACTTTCTTGCTATTCTTCCTATATATTTATTTTGATATTTTAGACCTGTCACTTCTAGGATAAGGTCAGTTTTTATAAGGCCAGTACAGAAACTTAGTAAATTTTAACTGGTTCCAGAAGTCTGTTCCACTACTTTAGTGATTCATTTGTTAAACTCTTCTATTTCTTAATAATTATAAATGATCAGCCTAAAATTTTTTTCTTCAACCTCTTTCTTTCTTTCCCACAATAGCTCTTTAAAGTTTCTAACAATTCCATCTACTCCTTTATTTAATGCCTCTTGTAGCTGATTTTTATAGACTGAATATTTTAACAAGTGTTCTATGGATTTATCTTATTGGTTACATGCAATGCATTTTACTCATTTGTATAGATCCAGTCTTCTTACAGTCAACTTACTTAAGATAGATAGCTCATCATTGGCCAGTTTAATAAGAAAGCTTCTTTGTTAGAATTGTTTAAAAGATATATCCTACATGTGTCCATCTTTAATTCTTTTCTATAGTAGGTCTTATGTATGAGCCTGATATTCTGAAATCTGATGACTCCATTTTTTCTCTATTCTATTTTGTTATGTCTACTGATAAGCTATTATTTTATTATTAATATTCTTAAGAAATTGCCTATTTGGATTATCTAGAGTTTTCTCTTGCCACTTGATTTCAGTTATAATTTTATGTGAAGTAAGATCTTTCTATTCAATCAGTGGAAATTTTAGGGCTTCCTTAGCTAAGATATCTGCTTCTTTATTATAAGGGTTATTTGAGTATGCCTTGACTTTTGTGAGCTTTAGATCTATGTTTTTATTTTTTATTAGCTCTATCATATATGCCTATAGGAACCAATTCTTTTTTTTTTGAGCCATCTCTTGTGTATCCTTTTTGGGTCTTCTTTTTCTAAGAATTTTCACTTGGAAATACTATATATGCTTGACTATCTATAAAGATCTTTACTATGCTTTCAATTAGAACTACCAGAAGTATTGTTATAATTGCTACCAATTCAGCTCTTATAGATGAGGATCAATTGTTTACTCCTATTTGAAACTTGCTTTTTTTTTCTTTTTTTCCTATTTGGATCCAGGCTGCTTCCATTTTCATATCTTTTTTTCCATGATTAGTAAGTAATCCATTAAAATAGAAGATTAGTTTTTCTTTAGATTCAAGGTTATGTTGAAGTATATCTATTAGGTAATTTTAATATGCTTCTTCTTTAATATATTCTTTGATAAGTGATTCTTCCTAGGTTTTGATGTCCACATGATTTACTTTATTATTTTAGATTTTAAATAAGCTTTGGTTACTATAAATCACTTCTTTGATCTTTTTTTCAAGTACTGACTTGGGGTTAAGGATTTTTAAGTTTCATGTTCTTCTGGTAAACTTTCTTGTATTGAGATATAGTACTATGTATATTTCTCCTATTTCTCTTTCAATGATACAGTCACTATTTAATGTTATGTCTTTTGAATATCCTAGGCATTTTTGTATATTGGTCTTCTGAGCATTATTGGAGTTATAACTGGTAAAATATTCTATTATTACAATATTTTCCTTTCTTTTTTGTCATAATTTTCTCCAAGTTACTTGATTTCATTTATTTTTTATCACTATTTACAATTTTTTTCGCTTGTCTTGATTAGGGTCTATCTTTGAGTATTCTGGTTTCCATTTCATATAATCTTCTCTCCCAGATCTTATAAGCTGCTTTAGTTGTTCTCCTGAGAGATTTTTGGCTATAAATTGAAATTATTCTAATATAGATTCTTTGCTTATAGATTATAGAAGCTGAAGCATTTGCTATTTTCTTATTTTTTTAGGTTCCTAATTAATTAGCTGATCCAGGTATATCTGTTAATTGTTTATAAGTGATAGTATAACCTTTTATATTTTTCCAATACAAGATATTCTCTGATCCAAACATTTTCTTTTTTTATTCAAAGATATCTTGCTATTTCCAACTATAAAATTTATTTTCATATCCTTAGCAATTTTGGTTACTTGGAGTGAGAAGTTATCTTTATCTGTTAGATGACTTAAGGATTTGCAGGTTAATAAATTGAATGGTTCCCAATTTTTTATCTATGCTTGTTTGAGTCTAATGATTGTTGTAATTCCTGCTGGTCCAGGATTATTCAATCTATTTCAAAGTCTTGTTACTTGGCTTTCTCTTTATAATATTCAAATACTTTTTAAATTATAGATCTTTGAATGGTGAATTATGCTGTTGGGTATTGATCTACATAAACTGTTCTTATTCTCAAAAAGTTTTTTATATGTTGTTGTTAAGGTATTATATATTTTCCAGGACAATATACTATATTGTATTCTAAATTCTATTCTAGGTATTAATACTCTATTCAAGATATAGAGGGCTTGTTTATCTATTACCTTTTTATGTTTAAGGGCTTTTATTATTATGTTGATTTCTTTAAGCACTAGTTCTTTAAGCTCAATTATAGTTTATGAATTACCTATTTATATTTCTAAGAATCTAACCGGTTCTGTTCTATCAAGCTCTTTAACCACTTCTTTTTTAGTACTTGCCTTCATCTCTTCTGAATAGTAATTAAAATTGTTAATGGTAAATAAGACTGATTTGTTACCATTTATTTAAGAGTTATTGATTGTGTAAAAAATTCTTACAGTTTTCAGAATCTTTTTCATGTTCTCCTTATATTGTGCTATCCATGTTGTGTCATCTATGGAGGCTATAACTGCATATCTTGATTCTAATCTTCTTGTAGTTTGTTTTTTAAGGTTAGAATTCTATATAGCTGATATTTTATATCCTCTCTATATATCATTCTAGATTTTTTATAGAAGGGGTCATAGAAAATTCTTCATAGTAGAGATGAAATGTTTCCCCTTGATCAATTCCATTTCTGGCTACTATTGATTTTGTGAGATCATTTTCGAATATGACCTAAAATTCTTTATTTTGAAAAAGGCTTATTATAATCTTTATGAAACCTTTGAAGCTTTGATTCTTTCTATTGCTTTTATCAGCATACAGTATCTAGACTAATTGTATTATATGCTTTTGCAATATCTTGAAAAAGTATTCACAATTCCTTTTGTTTTTTTTTGGCATCTTTACAAATATTGTTAAAAATTTGAATTAGTTCTGTTATACTTTTTCCTGGCAGTCCTGCATAGTTCAGTCCTTTAAGGATAATATTGTTTTTACAAATACTTTCTATTCTGTTGATAAAAATTTTGGTAAAACATTTTCTTGTAACTTTTAATAGAACAATAGATCTAGTATTTGAGAGTTTACAGCCTCAAAGTTTGGGTTTCACTATTGGATATATATGACTCTGTTTCCAGTGTTTCAGAGTGACTTCCTATTTTAAAAAGTTATTCAGCATTCGTTTTATGAAGTTTTTTCCTTTTTAGCTTAATTTCCTTAGCATTTTATAGCTAATTTGAGATTTTTTTGAAACTTTGTTATTAGGAAGTGCTCTCAATGTTTCACCTAATTCTTCTTGTGAGATTGATTCAAGTAGTTCATTGTACCAAGATATTTGCATATATTCTCTTAGTTTATATTTTTTTTTCAATCTTCTGGTAAACTGTCATAGCTAGATTTTTTTTTTAAGGTCTCACAATGATACCATCTTATTTTCTTTTCAATTTTAATCTTTTTGAGTTGTAATGTATTTATTATTTCCTAGCTTGATTTTAACTCTATCTAGTAATATTTTACTTTTAGTTCAGTTGATTAGAGAGCTGACCATTCATCTTTGATTGTTTCTCAAGTTATCACATCTCTATTTCAGAGCAATTATAATACTATCTCTTATTTATTTCACTTTTAATCTTTGACATATAAATTTAAGACCTTCTATAGTATCCTGAATATCTTTTTTCAAAGATTTCTATGGCATATCAGAGATACTGTATTGGATACAATAGTTCTCAATCTGATGATTTGAATTGTGAGTATTATTATGTTTTTCTATAGCTAAGCTGAGGGCCTGTAGCTTATCTACAGTATTTCTTTTAATGTTTCTGTTTATTGTAAAGTTTTTTAAGTTACAGAACTTTTCAATACCTAATAAATTTGGTATTATATTTATAGTGCTCTTCTTTTGATTGGGATGTTTTCTTTGTTGCTAGCTTGTTAAAGACTGCTTTACATAACAATTTCTCAAAAGTATTTTACAGTTTGTTTGCTTGATTCTCTCTTTTATCTAGATTGGGTTCTTTTTGTAGCAATGGTTCTAGTGATGTTTTAAATTTATAATATACATTTTCACTAAATGCTTGCCATTGTAATAGAGATGTATCCTTTATATTGATTCTTTTATATATACTCATGGGGGGTTTTATGGTTCTGCTTCTTGTGAAAAGATCTTTGCCATATAATGTTATTAGGAGCATAATGTGATTACTACCTGTAATATCTTCCATATATTGGTTATCAAATCAGAATAGTGGATACTTGTTAGACTATAAGAGATTCAAATATAGTTTATTTTACTACTACTTGTTAGGTTTTTTCTTGTTGAAGTTTTTTTTTTGCCTTCCCATATGACTTGTATATTTATAAAGTTCTATTTATCAAGAAAGTTGAATAATAGATTTCTGGTTATCATGATAATCTGAACTTGCTTTTAAGGAGGCTTTCTATCTTCTAATATGTTGTAGGTTGTATTAAAATTTCCTATTACTATTGTGTAAAAGCCTTGTCCATGTTTTCTTTTAATAAAACTGATTATTCTATTTTGTATTATTTTGCATCTTGATTTGTTTGAAGAATTATAGATCTGTATAATACAAATCTTCTTTCTTTTCATAAGCATATTGGTGACAATAATATATTCTTCTTCTTTCTCTACTGATGTAATCTTTTTTTCCAGATCTCTTCTGATTAAGAGATTGACTCCTGTCTCAAATAGTATGTCTTTGTTGATACTATGGAAGTATTTATAGTCTTTCTAATTATTAAAAACCCATTATACATTAGCTTTTATCAATTTTGTTTCATATAACCCTAGTATATCTATTTCTTGTTCTAATATCTCTTCAACTAGATTTTATTGCTTTGTTTTATCTGTAATTCCTCTAACATTGTATGTACTTATTCTAATTACCTTTTTATCTATCTCATCCTCTTCTTTGATTTTTTCTATTAATCTATGTCTATTATAATTAAAAATTTTTTCCCATTCTTCTTGTAGAAATATTGTAATATTTATATTTCCTTTCTCTTCTATTTTGTTATTACTTTTTAAAATTTGTTTATTGCCTATATTTATGGTTTTTAATAAGAAAACAATGGGCTATTAATTCTCTTAATTACTATTAAGAACAGGTACACCTTTAGAAGCAGTTTGCTCTCTTATTATTGAATCTTGATCTTCTGAAGCTTGTTTGTCCCTTCAAAGTATCTATTCTAACATATAGTCTTTTTAGGTTGGCTAGAATATTCATTAAAGGATCTTGTATACTTTTTATCTTGGGTCTTGTGTTGACTTCAGGAAATATATTTTTATAGCCTTATTGATTGTTGATTAATTCTTTATTGCTTCTTATTGCAAGATATTCTTCTTTAGTGTTTCTTTTATACCTTATTCTATTATTGCTTCACTACCTAATCTATCTTAAATTCCTGAACCTATAATAACTTGTTGAATTGGAAATAAACTTTGTTAATTCATTATTTAATTGTAAGTCAGGTATTAATTTATTGTCTATTTCTATATTTCTGGATTTGAATCTTGTATTTCTATTTTTATCATTGGGATTCAGTCTTTCTATTTTGAATGTGTATTTGATACTCCATAAGAGGCAATATCTTTATAAAAAAATATGTTGTTTGCATGTCTTGTCTCTTTTTTTTTTGAAACTACTGTAAAGTTACACTTCTTGAGTATATAGGGATCTTTGGATATATAATATGCCTTAGCTTGTATACCATTCAATGCTCTGGCTATTAGACTGGTATAGGTTTTGTCAGTATCTAAGAGTCTTGCTGAGTTGTCATTTCTTTCAATTAATATTTGATTGATTTCATTATTGCTGAGCTTAGACTTGAAAAATATAGCTCTTGATATTTCTATACTGATTGAAGTTATTCAAATTTCTTTAGGATTTAAGCTAAGATATTTATACTATTTGATATAGGTTTTCACTTGTAATTTTGTATTCATCTCATAGATATAAATGTTTTGAACTTCTCCATATTTTTTTAGATATACTTTTATAAGGTTCTTATTATTTTTTTGATCCACATCTACTTAATATACATACCAGATAGTAGTGTTTTCTTTGGTTTTAGATTCTTAAAAAACTTTTCTATCTAGGTTTCTTTCTGTCTTTGTTTCTTGTGAGTGGTTAAGAGTATTATATTTTGGATGACAAAGTTGTCTTTCTTTTAGTTAACTTTTTCAATATATCTTTTAGTATCTTTTTTCTCTTGTATCCAAAAAACTAGCCATTCATTTCCATTAATAAACTCTTTTTACAATAGGTTTTTTTTTTCTTGTGGAAGTTTAAAAGTGTTGCTTAGATATGCCTTAGTTTTATTTTCTATTTCTCCTGAAATATTGACTATCATTGTACCTAATCTATAAGTTCCTTTCTTTTTATGATGTAAGAATTTGTTGGTGATGTCATGTCTCTATTCCTAGTAGTATAGGAGCTATGTTCACTAATGCATTGTCTTTTTACTGTTTCATGGAGTTTTTGAGATTCCAGTTCTTTAATCTTCTGTACACATATCATTATTACTTTATTGTCTATTATTGATTAATTATCTAATTATATGATCTCTATTGATTGTCACTCTGATTTATATTGATTTTTAGGATTTTTGATAATTTCTATAAGCTTATCTTCAATGTAGATTGTATAAAATCTTCTTTAATCCCTTTACCTTGTTGCCAAATATATGTAATATGTTGAGTTATAATTTGTTTCTTGTGAAAGGTTGTCATATCTATTTTTAGTATCTTTGCTATGATACTATCTAGAATAGTATATGTTTCTGATGATAAAACTATTGGGCTGCTGGGTTTATTATTTCTTTGTTTCAGTAGTTATTGTAAAGCCTATAAAGTAGAGTGTTCATCATATTTATTGAAAATTGATTAAAGTGTTTACTATATCCTTTTCTCTTTTACTGACTATATGTAATATACATTGTTCTCTATTCATATTTGCTATTGGTTTAGATTTTGATAAGTCATATTATTGCTTGTTTACAGTATATTTATTAGTTATTTTATTTTTGAATTGTGAATAAACTTTTTTGAGGTTGTTATTGTTTATGTTTTTGATTATGCAATATAAAAAAATTTTGTTATGTTATTTTGATATATTTATTTATTTATATTGGAGATCCTATCTAAATTTTGCAAATTGTTATCATATTTGTGTAAAATATCAAACAACTTGTTTATATAACAAGTTATATATATATATACAGTATATATTTTGTTTGTTGCTTTTATGTGTATACTTGTTTTGCTTGTTCACTTTTATGTGATCATGTTTATTTGACAAGATGAAGGATAGGAATATTATTTATGTATATATATATATTTAGACTATCTTGTCCTTAGAGAGCTTTGATATTCTTCTGGACCTTTGAGTAACTAAAATAACTTGATTTATTAAGTAAACTTAGTTACTTTCTAGATTCCTTGCAGTGTCAATAAAGGTATTAACCTGTACTGGCCTGGCTATAAGCTGTGTGAAGTTAATATTGGCTCCCTTTTTCTAATTGTGAATTAGTTTACAGGTCTCTTTTTTTTCTTCTAAAAATTTTAAGAAAAGGAAATAAAAGAAAATTAATAAAACAATATATATCTCTTTTCTTAATGTTTCTAAAAGACTTGTTATATGTGTATTGTGAGAGCTTGGTAGCTTGGTTTAAAAGATATATTGTTTTTCCTTGTATGTTTGATTAGGTTTACTTTTTTCAAAAAAAAATTTGTCAAAAAAGATTATTTTTATAAAAATATTAATATTATATTATATATATATTTTTTATAATACTGGCTAGCCTTGTTTTATTTGTATATGTACAGTAATATTACATAGATGAGCTATTCTAGAATATACTATCTGTTTTCTATCAAACAAAACTCAATAGAGATTTCCTTTTCCTAGGGTACTTATTTTATAGCTTGTTGCCACCCCTGATATAGAAGCTAACTTGCCAAAACTGAGCTAGTGCTAAAATAAATTTTGAAGATAAAGGAGTTGTCTATAATATTTGTGAACCATTAATTTATAAAATCATTGACTAGGTTTATGTACTGGTCTTTTATAAATTTTTCTTTTTGGATGAAGGTCAAGTCTTTCTTTTTGATTTCATATTTTGCTTGTTTTTCTCTTTTCTTTGAAATACCCTTGATAGCTTTCCATTTCTGAATGCTTCACATCTTTCTGTCCAGATTTGTATAGAAAATTTATTATACTGAAGTGTATTTTGCCAAGATAGGTTTTCTTATCCAGATGATTTGGAATAGCAGTTTGGATGTTGTAAATTAGTTCCTTGAAAAAGGCTCCTCTGATACTTATTATTAGATATTTTTTGTATTTTAAATTTGTTTTGTTAATAAATATGCTTTCAAATTTCTTTCCTTTTCTTGTATTATATGACCTTTAATACAAATAGTTATTGTATTGATTAGAAAGTTTTTTGTGATGTACCTATGTTGGTTACAGATAAATGGGTATGTACTAGTTTTCAGTTTATTGCATTTTGAGCATTTGTTATCCTTGTATATAGATAAGGTCTAGTGTGAAGTTTGCTTTTGGTTGGCAGTTCATCATTTCAGATACTGAGGTAGAATTTTCTGAGCTTTTGTTCTTCCCAATCAATGTGATTATCACTTATTTTAGTTGGTTGTAATAGTGTAATGGTTATTTGTCAATGGATTTTCTTTGCTATTTTTTTACTATAGTTACATCTTGTTTGATTAAAAAGTCTTTATTTTGTCAGGTAAATTGTCTGGATGAGTTTTTTGTAATTAGTTTTATAGGAATTTCTGTAAAAACATTGTTCTATTGTACTGTTATTACTTGGGAGCTGTGTTGTAATCTCAGTATCTCAATCATTTTCTCACCAGGTTTCATTTCTTTCCATCTATCGATCTGTGTTAAATGATTTGCTTGTTTATTTTGTTCGATACCTGAGTAGTCTTTTATCTTATATAAGGATAGTTTTATATGGTTTTGTTTATACAAACTCACTATTTAAAGAAAGAGGTTTGAATTCTTTTGTGTTTTGATAATTTTTTCTGACTTTTCTTTTTGGATCTTGAGGATTCCATTAATTGCTACCTGGCTATCAATATATAGAGCTGCTGAGAAGTGTTCAGGTTAAACACTTAGTGCTGTAAGTATTGCTTCAATTTCTGTCCTGGTGAATAATAGGTGCATTGCTATTTGTCCTTAAAAAGTATGTTCCTTTTAGTTTGGGGGAATATTAATTCAGCCCAATTCCATGTGGTATTTTCCATCAAAGTTGTTCATAGACTATTAATATAGATTTCAAAAATAGTATAGTCTTTTAGTTTTCCTCTGATTGATTCTAATAACTCCAGGCTTTTTGTATAGTTTCTAAGCAATTTTTTAATATGTTTGAGGTCTAGTTGTGAGCTATTTGGTGGTCGAATTTCGATGCTTGTTTTTTGTTGGGCTGAAGGAGCTTATGTATATTCTAAAAGTGTAATAAAAAGGGAGTTGTAGGAAACCCTGTTTCTCCAGATTGTTTCTCTCTTTATATAGTTGCTTTGCCTTATTGAGAACTTGTTTTTATAGACTAATATTGTGATGTATTGTTGTTTAATAGCTGTGAAGCTACATTCTCCAGTTTGATTTTTGTGCTGTTGATTATACATCCTTCACAGGTCTCTAATGAGGAGCCTTTTGGATTCTATATATAGTCATCTGTATTTAATAGTATTTTTATTTATTTTCTGTTATCCTTTCCCAATAGTTGGGTTGCCTTCTTTTATCATAAAAATCCAATAGGATCTGGAGAAAAAGAAGTCAGTAGTGGATATGCCTTGTATACAGATATTTTTTGTTGTATCGGTGTTTGCTTGGTCTTTAGTTTCCAGTATTATTTTGAGTTTGTTCTATATAATAGTAAACTACCTTGGAGTTGAACCTGGAACTAATTTTTTATTAATTCGAACAGTTTAACATTATTCTAGTACTTTGGATTTGTCTGCATTTAGGAGTTGTCCTATAAATAAGAGATTATTCTTTTTTAGATTTTTCTAATGTTCAAAAAAAATACTTTACTTATTATGTTTTCTATTGGGATGTCTATTTCTTTTATTAGGGTTAGGCTATTGATTTCTTGTGGCAGGTATGCTATAAAGTCATGTCTTCTCAAGAGCCATATAATATCATATGTAAGGTTGTTGCCTAACTTCTTTAGAAGACTTTCTATCTTATTCAGGATAGATTGGATTGACCAAAATTCAGTTTGCAATATTTGTAGTCTTATTCTTGCTATTTCCTCTACTCTGTTGGCTTTATTAATTCCATTGATTCAGTTTGTAATGCGAAGCAGAAGTTGTCTGTTCCATAGATATATTATGTTATATTCATGGTTATTGTAGAGGATATTATTAGAGATTATTTTAGCTAGGTCTAGTTTATATTTAAAAGTTGATATAATGTTGCTTATAAGAAAGTTACATAATTTTTCAGATAAAATCATATTGTTGTATAGGTATTCAGCATTAGGGATTACAATATGATTTATGATTTATTGCATTTGTTTATTAGTAAGGTTTTTCATTTCTATTAATGCTTTGGTCTTTCTGAATTTTTGTTGAATTAAAATATTCTGGTAGTCTTTCTTTTCTGAGCTATCATGCCATACTCCTAAAATTCTAACTGGGGTTCCTTTGGAACAACCCAGGATAGTTTAGTTATTTATTACTATTCCTTGCTTGAAATTATTCTCTTTTCTATTAATAATGATTAGTTGTAATTTTTTGGGTTGATTTTAATGTCATTGATGTAATAGAATTTCTCTGCTACTTTGATAATTTCTCTCATGTCTTCTATGTTATCTGGGATTCTGGTGGTATTATTTATGTAGGCATTGACTACAATATTGACCTTTTTTATTAACTAGCCTTTTTGAAAGTTTTTGCATATTTTTGTCAAGATTGTATAGCCTGTGAAGTCTTTGTTGATTCTGGTTATAAGGGAGTCATAAAAGATATACCAGAGGAGGAAGGATATTGTGTCCTCTTGATCAATTCTATCTTCAACTCCATATTTTCTATAGATTCGTGACATATCAAAACTATGTTTTGTCTTTGATTGAGTATGTTTAAGAGTATGTCAATAATTTGCAAGGAAATCCTAATATATTTGAATACAGGATTACCATTTCAAGGTTGATTGAATCATATGTCTTGGACATATCTTGACTTAGGATCCAAGCCTGTTTGTTTGTGTCTTTTGCATGTTTAATAATATTGTTTATAATATGAATTGATTCCTATGTACTGCAACTGGGAAGTACTGCCCAGTTTAATTCTGAGAGGATTTTGTGATCACCTATACAGTGTGCTAGTCTGTCTGTAATTATTTTTGTGAAAATTTTCTTTCCTGCATCCAATAGGGTAATCGGTCTTGTAATGCCTAGATTATTTTATCAATCTTTTAATTTTGATATTGGGTAGATAGTTCTTTTGCTCTATTCTTTTGGAGTGTCACCTTCTCTAATAATTTTGTTGAAAAGTAAATGGATTTCTTCTATTGCCTTTGCTTCTAGTTTTTTGTAAGCCATGTATAGTATCTAAATTCTTCCAGGAGCTGATTTTGTGCTTCTGTTTTGAATCACTTTTTTGATTTTCTCCATAGATATTTCAGCAAGGATTGAGTTGTACCACCTAGAATTAATCTTCTTTTTTTGTTTATATTCTGCAATCAAAAAAGGAAAGTTGAAGATCAGCCTAATATTCCTGGCTGAAGTCCAGTCTTGGAAGTATTGTTTAACCCTGTTTTTAATTTATTTGAGATTGATTATAATTGACACTTCCTTGTCTTCTATTATAATTTTGTTCAGGTCCATAGTTCTCCTATATTTTTTCCTAATACTGTTGATCATTACTTTTTTGTTTGTTGCAAGGTGTGTTTGTCTATTCAAAGTTCTTTGTTTGATCATCAGAGCTTGCTTTCTATAAGTAATTGCTTGAGTGATGCCTTTGTGTTCTCAGATGATTTTTTGGATATAGTTTAGCCAATACTGTAAAAAGTTATGTGAATACCCCATCTTAAGCTTAACCAGATATTGTTGAATGTCTGAGAACTTTCTCTGAAGTTGTTTTTGTAGTGTAGGAGATGACTTGTTTGCTTTCTGAGTGGCTTTCAATCTGTTGCAGAATATCTGTATTAGTATCAGCAGATCTTTGATTGTGTTTTTCTTACTAAGTATTCTTTTCCTCCTATGTTGTTTCCTTTTTGGAATATGAAGCATAGCTGCTTTAAGAATATGGCTACATATGATGTTCCATTGTTTATCTATTGATTTTAATTTTGTGTTTTGATTGCTTAGAGCTTTGTTAACTTTCAGAAAAAAAATTTTCTATTATTTATTGTTTGCTAGCTATAAATTGTATCTATAATTTAATTAATATTAGAAGGTTTTTGTGTAAATTCAGTTGCTATATTTCTATTTTGGTGGTAGTGGATTTGTAGTTGTTGGAAATCAGTAGATCCAGATCTTCTCCAATATATACTTTCCTATTTTGTCATAATGGAAGTATTTCATTTAAATTCAGTCGATTTTACTACTACTATTGTTTCAGCTCCAAGTATATTCTCTTTTGCTTGGGTTGTGGAGCCTATATGTATTCTCTAGGCTGTAGTCTATCAGTGTTTCTATTTGAGAACCTGTTGGTTTGTTGGATATACTTTGTTTATGCCTATTGTTTTTATCCAAAGCTAGGTTTGAGACTCTATTTAGATTTCCTAAAACCAGGTTATACTAATTTTTTTGAAGTGCTTCTCACATCCATTGCTTTAGTTTGTTAAGAGTGTCTTGCTATTCTTTGTTTCTCTTATCTGCATAGAAGTAAATGCCTATAATTCTAAGTTTCTGTTTTTTGGAAAATATGAGATCTGCATATATTAATCTTCTCTTCCAGTTGCTGTATTTATACATGCAGTCTGATATATCTTTTTTGATTATTAGGTTTAAGTCTTATCCAATTATTTGTTTATTATTATATAATCAAATTATATTATAAAATAGGTATTTCCAGTATTTTGGTTGTTGGTATGTACCATTGGTCTCAGTTGTTATGATAAAGTCCCAGTCCTTTGTTGCACACTAGTTGAACTAATCTCTCTTTTGTGTTTGTTTATTAGGTCTTAAATGTTGATATTTGTAGTTTGCCATATCAAATGTTAAATGTCTTTTCAGTATATATAGTAGTATTATTATTGTTGGAGTTGTCTTCCAGTATATAATTATTTGGATGGGAGATGGAATTTGATAGATTTTGTCTTTGTGTATCCTTAGATATCTTATTATATTGTGTATTACTATTATTATATACTATATTTTCAAGATAAGCAATTCTGGTATATTGCTCATTGATTATTTTTTGGGTGGGAAAAGGATGCACTAGGGATTAGTTCTGAAATTGCGTTAAGTGCCTTGTATATGTTTTGATTCATTCTACTTATAGATTCATGAATCTATTGTTATTGAGCTAAAATATTGGAATGTTCTTTTGCACTTGATTAAGAGATGGGGTCTTATTATGGTTTAATGGGTCTTCTTCTTCATTTTCTATTTCCATAATGTCTAGAAAGTTGTCTTTTAAGACTTCTAAGTTGTATATTTTCTCAGACAGGTTGCTGATATTTTTTTTTATCTTTTTGATCTCATTCTTAATTTCTCTAAAAATGGTCAGGATGTCAGTAAATGGTGGGTTTCTTTCTTCAGTCTTTTTTTGTTAATGTTGACCAGCTTTGGTAGCTGCTGCATAGGATCTAGGCTTAATTGGATGATGCTGTATAGTTTTAATTTGATTTCTAATTGAGGTGGTATATGCAGATCTAAATTTGTTATATAGTTTTTCAAACTTGTTCGCTTGTTTCTTATTGTATTTCTTCCATTGTATTCTTTTTTTATTGATTGGACAGCCATTGAATAAATATTTCGGACTGTCATAGATTGTACATAGTTTGATATTAATGGGTTGTCAGGTACAGTTGAAGTTTTCTAGTTGGAATTCTTGTGAGATGTTGTTTCTTATTCTTCCTTATTACTGAAACTAATAACTGTAAATCTTTTTCTTTGATATAATATTCTTCTTGGTATATGATAAGTCTTGGTCTTTATTTGTTTATATATTCTCCTTAAATCGAAAGCAGTGGTTTTGAATAGAAGATCAGCAAGTTTTGCTGCAATTTGTTCATATGCTTTTATTTGATTTACATTCCATTGTATGTCAAAAACTCTTACTGAGCCAGCTTTGAGAGGTATGCTCCATTTTTCTATTAGGGCATCTTTGTCTTTTTTTTTTGTGTATATAATTGTTATTATCTATCATATTTGTTGTGTTGACATCGTGATATTGCTAATCACTCCGTATTTGGTAAAGGATTGTTGCACTTCTATAAATTTGGTGTTCAAGGAAATGTTCCATATTCTGATACTGTTCTTCTTTCTTAAAATTGAATTTGTGTATTCCATGAGGGCCATGTGTTTGTTATCTGTATTAGGTAATAAATTATTGCAGATCTAGATTGTTTTTTGTTTGTTACTTAAAATGGCAATAATATATTCTGTTTCTTTTTTCTTTTCACTTTGAATTGTTATAAGTCCTTCTGGCAAATTCAAGACTTTAATGAGAAATATTATTTTCTGAGCTGTGGTTTTGCTTGGCAAATTTGTAATGAGAATGATAATTTTGCTCTCTCTCTGCCATAATAGATAGTTTTGTCAAAGGAGAAAAGGGATCTTGGTTTGGAAATTCAGATATCTTCTTTCTATTTTCTCTTGGCATCGACATGTTGCCAGCTTGAGGTTGATGCTAGTTGGTCTTGTTCTATCTCCATTTCTATGTCTTGCTCATCTATACATACTTCTCTTTATATCTTTCTAGTTGGTCTTAAAGAAAATGCTTCTTGTATTTTCATATTTGGTGTTGTTATAGCACTACCGGACTAGTTTACTATTAAATTTTTAGTAGTTGTGATGTTTTCTTCGACTTCTTCACTCCAATCAGTGCTCTGGTTAGTTTCAGGAAAAGATTTGGATGTTATAGCCTGTGCTACTGAGTCTTGTGACATGCGTTGACTGTTAAAGTCTTTAAAATAGATTCTCTTTGACTTTTTATTTGTTTATAATGTTTTTCTTTATTACTTATATTATTGTTTATTTGCATAACTCATTTATGTTACCTCTTATAAGGATGTTCTCATTGTAGTTTGGCCTCTATTGGATTATTTTTCTTTGAAGTTCTTTTTAAGATGGCATCTTTACGGTTATCTTTTCTTTTTCTTTAAAAATTACTATAAAAGAAAATTTTTTAGAAAAAAAGGATTTTATTAATTTTATATTATATTAAACTATGAAATATATGAAAATAAAATCTATAAGTCAATAATACAATAGTGATATTTCTAGATCGCAATTATAAAGTTTATAGTTTAATATAACTTAAGAACCAAAATTAAAAATTATCTTTTGATTAAATTTATTGATTATCTTATAAAAATTATATTTAATTATCTAAAACAAGATTAAATCGAGTTAAGCTATATAAAAATATAATTTTTGACTTTATATTGATCAAAACTAAAATCTATGGTTATACTACTAGAATAATTGTATAAAAAATTTATGATTTAACCTATTATAAATATCTCAAGACTTCCTTATCTTGATAAACTTTAAAATCCAACTCTTCTAGTTCAGAATATTCCAATCTAATACTTTATTTAAATAAAAATCAGTCAATAGGGATTAATTTGATGCTATAGATAGTAACAAAAAAGACAAAATGTTTTTTTTTAAGATCTGAGTAAATAATATTTGAAAATATTGAAGGATATAACAAATTCTATTAGATATATATAAAAAAAAAACTAGTTTGATAAAATATAAAATTTATAGCTCAATATTAATTATGCTATTGATAACTATGTATTAACTATCAATCCTTAGTTAGGTCTATTTACTCAATAAGTAATAATAGGTTTGGTTAAGATAAACCATAATGGATTATCTTAATCTACATATATATATACTGTAAATATAATATATAGCTTGTATAAAATGATTGCTAAAAAATAATTTTAAAAGAAATATATTAAAAAATTTTTTATATTGAATCATATAGAAAAAATATATTAGTAATTTATTTATATTATATTATATAGTAAAAAATGAATTGTCTATTTATTTATATTATTAATTTACCAAATTATTTATTTTTTTAATATTATATAAATAAATATTTTTATTAATATTTTTTTTTAATTGACTTAGCTTTACTTTATTTGAATTAATTTTTTTTTTAAATGCTAGCTCAGCCTTGTTTTATTTGTATTTATGTAGCATCATTATATAGAAATTTTCTAAGATATACTACCAGTCTACTATCAAATAAAACTCAATAAAGATAACCTCTCTTTGGAGAAACTCACCTTGCAGCTTGTTGCTACTCCTTTAATGAAAGCTAACCTGCCAAGGCTGGGTTAGTACTAAAATAAATTTTGAGGATATAAAAATTATCTATTGTATTTGTTATCCATTATATTAAAAATTCATTGACCAGGTGTATGAATTGATCTTTTATGAATTGTTCTCTTTGCGTGAAGAGTGGATCTTCTTCTTTAGTTTCATATTTAAACTTCTTTTCTATTTGTTTAATAATGCTATTCTGTATTTTCCATTCTTGGAAGGACTCGTATCTTTTTGTCCATATTTGATAGAGGTATTTAGTGATTTTTGTACAGATTAGAGAGATACAGCTCTTCCTGATTATTTGATCTAAAATTATTCTTTTGATATTACAAGTTAGTTCTTTAAAGAAGACTTTTTTTATACTTGCTATTAGATATTTCTTATATTTTAGATTGATATTGTTTTTTATATAATTTATAACTTTGGAATTTTTAGTTTTATCCATATGTGTTTTTACACATTTGACTATTGTATTAATAATAAATGTCTCAGTGTTTTGTCTAGTCTGCAGGCATATAAAGGGATGTATATTGGTTTCAGGTTCTTTGCATATTAGATAGTCCTTGTTTTGGTATAATGATAGAGCTCTTGTATATAGTTTGCTTTTGTTGGTAGCTTCTCATTTCATATGCTAAGGCAGAATTTCCTTAACTTTTGATCCTCCCAGGATATGTGGTGATCACTCATTTTAATGGGTTGCAGATATGTTATAATTGTATGCCAGTCTGTTTCTTTAATAATTCTATCACTGAAGTTACATCTTGTTCTATTTAATAGTCTTCATTTTGCAAAGTATATGGCACTTGTGAGCTTTTTTGTGATCATTTTTATGGGAACTTCAATGGGAATATTGTTCCATTGGAGGATTGTTCCAATGTTTTGGTTGTGTATTCCTGCTGTCTTAATTTTTTTTTCCCTAGTATCATGCCTTTTCATGTGTGTATCTGTGTTAATTTATTTGCTGTTTCATTGTGTTCAATTCCTGAGTGGCCTTTGACTTTAAATAGTAATAATTTTATTTTGTTTTCTTTGCACCATTCTGAGATTTGTAAAAGTAGATTGTAGTTCTTTTGTATCCTTATGTTCTTTTCAGTACTTTCTTTTTGTGTTTTTAAGATTCTATTGATTGCTACTTGACTGTCAGTATATATGTTTACAGTGCTATATTCGGGTAGGGTAGTGAGGGCTATTAGAATTGCTGCTATTTCTATCCTGATAAATAAGGGGTGCCGGGTTATTTGTCCTTGGAAAGTATATGTCCTTTGGTCTGGAGTGTTGATAATCCATCCCAATACCATATAATTTTTGTTTCTGATTTTGTTTAGGGAGTCATCCATGTAAATGTTGAAGATTGTATAGTTGCTTTAATTTCTCTTTAATTGTTTTTAGAGCATCTAGACTGTCTATGGGACCTTTTATTATCTTAGTTAATTTTGCTAGGCTTCTTTGCAACCTAGTTGGAACTATAGCTTCAGTTTTAGCTTCTTGTGAGTTTATATTGTCTTATGTGATATGTTCCAAAAAAGTGGTGGTCAGGGAGTTGAGGAATATTCTATTTCTTAATTAGAGTTCTTTATTTGTAATGTTAGTTTTGTTTGTTGAGATTTTGCTTTTTTGGATTGATATGATGATTGAATGTTGTTTTGTGGTTGTAAAGTTGTATTCATTGATATTGTCTTCAAGTAAGTTGATGTTACAACTAGGGCATGCCTCCAGGAGGGAGCTTTCTGGTTCCTGGATATAGTGTCTGTATTGTGTTATATGTTGATTAATTTTTCATTGTTTCTTCCCAATGACCGCTTTGTCTTTCTTGGTAGTATAGATCTAATGCGGTTTAGTGGTTAAGGTTTCCAATGTAAGGGCTCCTTGTTTAAATATATTTAAAGAAGTGTTCTAAGGGTTAGAAAATTCTTTTCTTTCGATTAGATCCTCTAGCTTTCTGTTGATAGTGTTGAACCAGTTGGGTGTTAGGCCCAGGACTGCTTTTTTTTCCCATTCTGATAATTTGACATCAATCCAAGGGCTTGGTTTTGCTTTTGTTTAGTATTTGGCCAATGAACATGAGATTGTGTTTTTTTAGATCCTGACAATGTTTTGAGTAGAAAGCTTTGCTCATAATTCTTTCTATTGGTGTGTCAACTTCTTTTATGAGTGTCAGGCTGTCTGTATTTGAGGTGAATGAGAAGATGAAGCCATGTCTTTTCAAAAGCCAAATAATATTGTGTATAAGATTCTTTCCTGAGTTCATTAGTGGATGTTCTAAGGGTTGTGTTGATCAAAAGTTGTTTTGAATGGACTGTAGTCTAGCCCTTGTTATATCACCTGCTTTGTTCTGTTTGTTAATTCTGTTGCACCAGTTGGTAGAATGTAGAAGTAGTTGTTTATCCCAGAGATGAATTATATCGTATTTATGTTTGTTGAAGAGTATGTTATTTGGGGCTGTTCTGGCAAGGCCTAGCTTGTGTTTGAAGGTAGATCAGGTGTTCCTGAGTGGCAGCCATGTATTATATGGTCTTTTATTGTTATATCCCATTCAAAGTTACTGTCATGTCCATTTATGATGAGAAAGTAAGACTTTTGAGGGTTGATTCTGTAGCAGGCTACTCGGCGAGTTTGTCGCTAATGACCAAAGGCTCGCATAACTTGCAGATAGAAGAGTCTGTTCTTCTATCAAACACACAAAACAATACTAAAATCAAGGCAGAGGCATAAAAGGATTTGTGCGAGTCTCAAGATAAAACTACTTATAACATCACTGTTATAACAATCTATTCAAAAGATTCGTCTTAAGATTTGTCCTGAGATTCGTCATTTTATTAAGTTATTGAAGGAAGTTACTTTTTTTTTTTTTTTTTTTTTTTTTTTAACCCTCTGTCAGGCTAGTTGCGTGCGCTTTATTAAACAAAAGTAAGCTATACATTTATACAAATATGTGTCGCTAAAGCTAAATCTACAACTAACTCACTCGTCTTTGTCATAAGTTGACTCTAAGTGCAACTTCGGGAGTGATTTGTCGCTCCATTTACAGTTCAGGTGAGTACCCTTCCAACTATAAATATCATTGCCTGCAGGTCACTACTGCAGAGTCATTGAAGGAAGTTACATTTATACATTTTTACATATAGGGCTATTACATAATTACTATGGCTATTATAGTATTATGTCATGCATAAATTGCTTTGTGGTCAGCTAATTTTCTATTACCTCAGCTCATAGTTTTTTACCTTTTCGATGCGAATGGATTATTCGCGCATTCTTCTAGCTTGTAAGGGGTATGGAGATAGTTGGCAATGGATTGTTTCGCATAAGTTTTAGTCGCATCATGATCATCAGTCACGTGACCACAGCGAAAATTCTGAAATTTGTTTGACTTCTTTGGCCTTTAACATTTCCTGGCACTCAATTTATGCATACCATGTATAAACACTTAGGTAACTCATTCGTGGTACTTCTTTAATAGCTGCATATTGATAGGGATGGTTAAAACCTTGCCATTGATTGTTCGGAGCTTATAGACATTATTTGGGAGGTGGTCATGTATGTAAAACAGTTTAAGCCATTTCGGATCAAGTTTATTACTTCTAGAGTATTCCATGGCTGCCTTGTACATTAGTATCTTGTCTCCTATATTAAAGTTATTGTTTTTAGTGTGTCGTGAGTCATGGTAAGTCTTTTGTTTCTCTTGTGATTGTCAAATGTTCTGAATTGCAGAATCGCAGATATGTGATAAGTATTTTATCATATTGTAGATTCGTTGAATAATGGTTCCATCTAACAATTCTTCTGTACTACTAAGGTGAATGGGTTGTTGTGCCTCTCATCCGTACATGAGGTAAAATGGTGTTACCTTGGTTGTTTGATTTTTTGTGGTCCTATAGGCAAATAATATGGATGAAATGAGCAAATCCCAATTAACCATCTTCTTCGTTAGTTTAGCAATAGCTTCGCAAAGGGTATAATTGAATCTCTCTACCAAACCATTTGTCTGTAGGTGGTATGGTGTTAAAAATCAGTGAATCATGTCGAACTTATCCATTAATGTTGCTATAACACTATTTTGAAACTGGGTGCCTCGATTAGACGTTATATATTGGGGGCATCCATGTCTACACACTATTTCTCTATATAGGAAGTCAGCAACTGTGTTCATGTCGGCTTTGCTCATGGCAATGGCTTCCAGCCATTTCATTATATAGTCTATAACAACAAGTATATATCGCTTAAGTCTCGAGGTGTGGGTAGCGGACCTACAAAATATATACCAATCTGATAGAATAGAGTACTTACAGGGATCGGGTGTAGTGGACCTGATAAGTGTTTTTTCCTCTACGCTGACACTGATCACAACTACTAACATATTTTCTTATATCATTATATATTTGTGGCCAAAAATAAGTATCTTGTAGCTTTTTGAATATGACGTCCTTATTAAAATACTCTCTCAACGGGTGTTGATACATTATAAAAAGAATCAGCTCCAACTTGTATCTCTGGATAACATGCAAAAGATGATTTTGTTTCCTTCTCTCCTTTTTATATAAAATACCGTCTTTGTATTCAAAAAACTCGCTTTTCTTTTGTAGTTTCTTTTTCTGTTCCATAGTTAGGGTCGTAGGTAACCGTCGCGTCTGCAAGTATACTTTCAAATAATTAAAATGAGTGGGGTTCATTTTTTTTTTTTCTTTTAAAAAAAATTCTGTGGCGTACCAGGATACTGAAACCTGGGCTGGATTCTGTTCATCGGATTTACTCGAGGTAAGTTCTTTTGTTTTATTTCTTTCTTTAACTTTTCTCATTTTTCTTTTTCCTAGTTTTTCTCTCTTTTTTTTTTTCTAGATTCAGGATAACGCATCGGTGTTGTTATGTTTTTGACTACTCTTGTGCTTAATAGTAAAATTATATGGTTGTAGGCGTAACATCCATCTCGCTTATCTTCCTGCAAGTTTCGAGGTCTTAAGCTATTGTAAGTTAGCATGGTCGATAATGACAACAAAAGGGTTTAAGCTGTAATAATGATGAAAATATTCTACTGCCCAGAGTACAGCCAAACATTCGAGCTCAGTGGCAGAGTAATTCTTTTCTGATTGCGTGAGCCCTCTACTTGCATACGAAACTATGTATTTCTTTCCGTCTTTGTCCTTTTGTACCAAAATGGTGCCAAGTCCTATACCTGAAGCATTGACATGAACAAAAAACATTTTATCGAAATAAGGATACCATAGGATTGGAGCTGTAATCAGGTATCGTTTCAAAGTCTCTAAAGCCTTTTCCTGTGGTCTCTCCCACTTATACTTGACATTTTTTTTTAATAAATGGTGGAATGGTCAGGCGATCATTGCGAATCCTTTAATAAACCAGTGGTAGTATGACGAAAGACCGATAAATCCTCACAGTTGTCTCAAATTTCTTGGGATAGAAAAGTTTTTGATTTTGTCTACTTTAGTTTCAATTCCTTTCCTTCCGATGACATGACCTAGAAAATATATATCAGGATGAAAAAAAGTACACTTCTCGAAGTTTAACTTTTGTCCTGCACCAGTGATCTTTTCAAATACTAACTCCATATATCTTAGATACTCTTTAAATGTCCCAGAAAAAACGACAATATCATCTAAGTATACTACGACTATTCATCCTATATAATCACGCAAGACTCTATCCATCAGTCATTGAAATGTAGCAGGTGCATTGCATAGCCCAAACATCATCACATTAAATTTATATACCCCATATGAAGTAACAAAGGCAGTTTTTTTCTTATCTTTTTCTTCAACAACAACCTGTCAGTATCCACTCATTAAATTGAGAGTGCTAAACCATTGTGCCATAGAAAAGATTTCCAACAAATCTTCAATATGCAGCAATGGGTAAGCATCTTTCTTTGTAACTGCGTTCAATTTTTGATAATCTACATATAACCATAATTTCCCTTCTTTCTTTGGTACGATTACGATTGGTGATGCCTACGGGCTTCGTGATTTTTGGATAAGTTCTTATTCTCTTAGTTGGTCAATTTCTGTTTTAATAAAATTTCGGACACTCAGTGCAGCTCGATAAGCATGCTGTTTGATCAGCACAGCTTCTCCAGTATCTATAGTATGACACGCGATATCAGTGTGCCCTAATTCTTCCATTCTTTGTGTGAAAATAGTCTAATTCCTCGTCAATATTTGTTTGGTCTCGTTATACCATTCTTCATCCATTTTATCACTAATTTCCATATTAGCTATTTCTTGTTTGATGTTAGGTTCCTTCAAAACCTCAGTGGTTGTCGGTAATTCTTTCACTTGTGACAAATACGTGGCAGGGCCGAATTCTTCGCAAATGGGCATTGTTGGTGACTCGGTATCGTTCGAGTTTTTAGTATAGTATCCTTCAGCATCATCAATTTCCTTGTCCTCATATAGTTGGTTAAGTAATTCATCCTCGTAGCCTGAATCTTTATCACAACTTTCCTCAGGTTATAATTTCTGGGTTCTATTATTAGAGATTAGTATTTCAACTGTCTTCCCTTAATATCTCAGGATCATTTTCTGTTTATCATAGTGAATCTTGGCTTTGACCCTTTTGAATCAATCATTCCCTAAGAGGAGAATTTTGTCCTTCGAGTCGATTACTTGTAATGAATATAGAATCAATACATCACGAATAATGATCTTTGAGCTCTTAATATTTCCTAGAGTTCATATTTTTGTTCCTGTCACTGTTATCACAGTGGATTTCAACTTTTCCTCAATATATAAGTCTAGCTTATCCATTAACCTTTTTGTGATAAAACTTACCACGGCATCGGTATCTACAACGATAACAATAGGATTATTCTTAATACTCATGTAGCATCACATTGCTGTCATTTTCTTCTTATTCGTGTCCATATAGTTAGTTTCTTCCACAATTGCGGGTCATCTCAATGCTTTAGCTAGATTTCTTTTCTGGTCGGGGTATCATAACAGCTGCCCTAGGGTGGTGGTTGCAGTTTTCACAAAAAGATCATCTATAATATTATAAGCAGGGGCAGACTCAATCACGGAAGGAGCTCTTTTTTTTCTCAGGGCTTAGGGTAATCATTCATCAGCAGATTCCTCAGCTGGTATGTGAGTTTTCATTTTTTTTTCCTTAGCTGACGTATTCTCTTTCCCTCTAATAGTGGTTCTAAGATTTTCTTCCACAACAGATTCAGAATTTGGTTGTGTACGTCTTTGTCCCCCTCGATGGTACAGTTGGAATCTCTCAGCAACATGTCTGTTGTAATCGTCAAGGTCTTCATTCACGAGTTCAACAAAATTAGCTTTCTCGTTTTGCAATATCTGGGTGGGTTGGTAAGTCCTTTTCATAATAGAATTTGGAGCTGGTTTCTCTGCTAGGCAATCTTTAACATAGTATATTTTTTCTCCATATTTGAAGCAAGTAATGTCACTTAAACTAGGTCAGGTTCGAGTCTTTGTTTATCAGTAAGTAGGGCCGTGAGTTAAACATAGTTTGCGGCTATATTCTGTATCTGCTGAGTAAGTTCGTGGATATTTTCTTCAAGCTTAGAGGTTCGGTTGGTGGATTTCTTAAGTACTGTCTTTCCATAATTCTTTCTAGTCTCAATTCGTTTGGTAATGGTAATAGCTTCATTCAGGGTTTCAGGGGCAACAATAGATATAAGGGATGCAATCTTCTCCTTTAGACCTCCGATAAACATGCGCAAAACATATGCTTGCAAAAGCTCTCTTTCCGAATCAATCCTTTTGATCAGTTTTTTGATGAAACTTCTTTCGACATGTTCCTTACTATCTCAATGATTCAAATTATCTTTGTTGTTATGGTACCAATCTGCAACCATTCCTGCAAGGTAATCAGATGCAATCTTGATTTTTCGCTTGTTGGACCAGTTATTTGCATCCGCAACTCAATCAAATGACTCGAGCCATTCGAAAGGATCCTTTTCTTTTTCACCGTAATAATTATGGATGCGGACCCAATTTGTTTCTCACTCTCCTTGAGCATTAGCAATAGTACCAAGAGAAGCTTTTGTTAAAGCTTTGGTTAATTCTAAGAGGATGGCATTCATCGGGATATCATCGGGATCATCCTCTTATAGCGATGGTTCATCATAGGTTGGTTCCTCAAATATTTTATCAGTCATACTCATTATATATTTTCTCTTTTTTTTTTTTTTTTTTTTTTTTTTTTTTTATTTATTTATTTATTTTTATTCTTTATTTTTCTGTAAATTATAGGGTATATATGGTCAAGGTTATCGTTTATAAAAAAAAATCAGGGAGGGGGATAATAACGATCCATTCCAATTCGGATCTCACAGTTACTACCAAAAATTGTAGCAGGCTGCTCGACGAGTCTGTCGCTAATGACCAAAGGCTTGCGTAACCTGCAGATAAAAGAGTCCATCCTTCTATCACATATACAAAACAATACCGAAATCAAGGCAGAGACATAAAAAGATTTGAACGAATCTCAAGATAGTTTTCCCTAAAACTACTTATAACTTCACTGTTATAACAATCTATCCAAAAGATTTGTCTTAAGATTTGTCCTGAGATTCGTCATTTTATTAAGTTATCGAAGGAAGTTACATTTATATATTTTTATATATAGGGCTATTACATAATCACTATGGCTATTCTAGTATTATGTCATGCATAAATTGCTTCGTGGTCAGCTAATTTTCTATTATCTCAGCTCATAGTTTTTTATCTTTTTGACGTGAATAGATTGTTCATACATTCTTCTAGCTTGTAAGGAGTATGGTGATAGTTGGCAATAGATTGTTTCACGTAAGCTTCGGTCACGTCACAATCGTCAGTCACATGACCACAGCAAAAATTATGAAATTTGTTTGACTTCTTTGGCCTTTAACAATTCTTATATCATTTAGGTAATAGAATTTCTCAGCTTTTCCTATAATTTGTTGTATTGCCTCCCTATTGTTAGTTATCCAGGTAATGTCATCCATATATGTACTGACAGTGGTGGACACCTTTTTTTTAGCCATCCTTCTCTAATTTCTTTACATATTTTTGTGGTAATAGTGTAGCAGAGAAGTTTTTGACAATATGGGAAATTAGGGGGTCATAGAATATGCACTATAATAAGAGAGAGATTGTATTATCCTGATCAATATCATCTTCAACCTCATATTCTTCTATGGATCCATGGCATATTAAAACTATGTTTTGTTTTTGATTAAATATATTTAGGAGTATATTTATTATTTGTTTTGGGATCTTGATTCATTTAAGAGCCTTGGTAAGCATCTCCAGGTTCACAGAATCAAAGGCTTTTGACATGTCTTGACTGAGAATCTGTACCTGTTTTTTGGTTTCTTTAGCATATTCAATGATGTTGTTAATAATGTATATAGGTTCTTGTATACTGTTTTCTAGAAGTGCTGCTCAGTTAAATTCTAATAGGATTATGTTTTCTTTTAGATATTGGGTTATTCTGTTAGTGATTATTTTGGTGAAGATTTTCCTTCCAGCATCTAAGAGAGTAATGGGTCTTGTAATATTTAGGTTGTGTTGCCAATCTTTGAGTTTGGGTATAGGATAGATATTGTCTTTGCTCTATTCTATAGGAGTTGAACCTTCATTGATAATGCAGTTAAAAAGATTTCTTATTTCCTTTAAGATTTTTTCATCCAGTTTTTTGATAGCTAGATATGGAATTTGATTTCTTCCTAGTACTGACTTACTACTTCTATCTTTAATTGATTTTCTTAGTTCTTCTTTTGATATGCCTGTAGTGGTTGAGTGGTATCATCTGGGATTGATAGAGTCTTTGGGAGTATATTCCTATTCATATATTGGATATTTCACTAGTTGTTTTGTATCTCTGGCAGGTGTCCATTGTTGGAAGTGTTTCCTGACCCTTGTTTTGATTTCTTCTAGTTCAGTTATTATGTTAGTTTCTTCTTTCTTAACAATTAGTTTGTCTAGAATGATGGTTCTATAAGATCTGTCTATAATACTGTTTATCATTGCTCTTTTGTTGGTTGCCAAAGAAAGTTGTCTAGTTGCTGTTCTCTGTTTGATTACTTGGTTTTGTTTTCTATGGGTTATAGCCCAGGCAATAACTTTGTGTGCTCATATGGTTTTCTGTAAGTGGGTGATCCATTGTTGGATAAAGTTATTAGAGTGGTATTTTTGTATACCATGTAGCTGTTGTTGGATCTCTGCATCTATCTCCTTAGGAATCTTTGGTATTTTAGGTATAGACTTGTTGCCTTTTTGTATTGTTTTTAATTTATTTTGGAAGGTCTGCATAGTAATTAGGGGATCTTTTATTTGGTATGCTTCTTCTTGTATTCTTTTCTTTCAGTGTGGTTTTCTTTTGAGAATATGTAGTTTGGCAGCCTTGAGAATGTGATTGTATATAGTGTTCCGCTGCTTATTAATTATTGCTGGTTTGTTGCTTTGTTTACTGAGAACTTTATCTATTTCTTTACTAAATTTCTCCCATTGTTCGCTATTTGCCAGTTATCAGTTGTATCTGTGATTGGGCTTGTGATGGGTATTGCCTTTGGGAAAGTTGAGTAACCATACTTCTATTTCGGTTGTTATTGATCTATGGTTGCTAGAATTAAGGGGTCTAGAGCTTCTCCAATGTATGCTTTCTTGCTGTTCTAAGAAGAAAGGGTGTTTATCCAAGTTTGATCAATTCTACTACTATAGTTGTTGCAGTTTTATGTGTACTTTCTCTTTGTTGGATTGTGGTATCTATATGTGTCTTCTAATCTATAGTCAATGAGTACTTCTATTTGAGGGCTGGAAAATCTGTTTGATGTTTTGCAAGTTTCAAGGCTAGCCTTATCCCATGTTGGATTTGGGACACTGTTGAGGTCTCCTAGTACTAAAAGATGCCAGTTTTTTTGTATAGCTTCTCTGATCCATTGTTTTAATTTGTTGAGAGTTTCTAGTCATCTTTTGTCTCCATGGTTTGCATAGAAGTATATTCTCATGATTCTGAGTTTTTGTTTCTTTGAAAAGGTCAGATCGCATGGATAAGTCTTTCTTGCTATGTATTATGGTTGTATATGTGGATGGCTATTTCTTTACTAATCATTAGGTTTAGGCTTTGTCTGATCATTTGTTCATCATTATGTAACCATAAGATGTGATATAGTGGATGTTTCCAGTGTTTAGATTGGTGGTGGTTTCTATTGGTTTCTGTTATAACTATTAGTATTTGAACCATGTTTTTCTTTTGTGCTTGTCAACTAGACCCTGTATATTATAAATGGTTGTTGTTCATATATTGTTTGTTATAATATGTGATGGAATATTAGTGTAAGACAGAGAGTTTGTATTGAGCTGGTTTGTGTTTTCTGATTCATTATTATCATTTTTCCTTTTTCTATTCTTCATGTCAAAGAAGGAGTTGTATTATAATTATTTATATTTTCAGGGTTCTCTGTCATTAATAATTAGGTGAAGCATTAAGGGATATGTTTGTGTTTAGAGTATTGGTGAAGATATTGAATATTTTGTCCATATTTTGATCCAAACAGTGCATTGTTCAGTAAATTCGTTGTTGTTGTAGTTGGATGTCTTGCAGGTTTTCAGGGGTTTCTTCTATATTCTCTGTAGGGCTGTTTTCATCCTGGTGGAAAGCCTGGTTTTCCTCCATTTGCTCCATATATTCTTCATTATAGCTTTCTAAGTTTACAATTTGCTCATCTAAGTCAGCAATTTCTTCTTTAATTTCTTTGATTTCTTGTCTGATTATTTCGAGAATACTTAAAACTTTTTCCATTGCATCTGTTTCTGTAAAAAAGTTGGTTGGGTTCTCCTCCTCTCTTTGTTTTTGCCCTTGTCTTGCAGCTGCTGCATATGACCCAAGTCAAGTTCTTCTATTTGGTTACTTGTTCTTGTAAGATTTCTAATTGCTTCAATGTGTACTGATCTGTATTTACTGTATAGTTTGCCAAAGTATTTAGCCTGTTCTGAGCAGTATTGATTCCATTGTGTGCGTCTCTCTTTGAAGGGGCAATTTACCACCAGATATTCAGCACTGCTGCAAATGCTACATAGTTTGGTATTGATTGGTTTCCATTTGACTATGGTTTCTCCTAGGTAAAAACTTCTCTCCATCACTGTGCCCCTTGTTTCTTCACTATTGAAGCTGATCACAGTGAATCTTTTTCTTCTATAGGAAAGGTGTCTGGGGATATAGCATATCTTAGTTTTGATTTGTTTACAGATATGTCTTAAGTCAAAGGTTATAGTATTAGGAGGAAAATTGGTAAGTTTAGCTGCTGTTGCTTTTCTTTCTTTCATTTGTTCAACATTCCATAGTGCATCAAAGATCCTGACTGAATCTGATCTTAGTGGTACTCTCCATTTGTTAATGATTGACTGTTTGCTATCTTGATTTTAAAAGGTGATCATAGCAGTTTGTCACATCTGTTGGATTGTTATTGTAATGTTAGTGATCTCTTTATATTTGGCAAAGGTCTGTCACACTTCAATGAACTTGATGTCCAGAAGGATGTTTCACATGACGATACTATTTTTCTTTTTTTGAAAAGGAGTTGTGCTTTCCATGTGTTCCAGGTGTATGTTGTTTGTGTCTGGCAAAATAAGGTTGTATGTCTCATTTACCACTTGTTTATCACCAAAAATGGTAATAATGTGCTCATTTTCTCCTTTTCTTTTGTTGAAGACTAACATTAGTCCTACTAAGGAGTCCAAGTTTCTTGTCAGAAATAAAATCTTTTGACTGGTGGTTCTTCCAGGAATTTTGCTTGCTTTGATTCTTGTTTTGGCTCTTTCTCTGCCGAATTTGACTTTCCTATTTAATAGGGATTTGGGACATGGTCTGCCATACTGGTTGGTTTTGATTCTGTATCTGGAAGTAGTTTGCCATTCTTCTTCCTATGTAATAGTGTTTCATAATGGGTTTCCTTCTAGTTTGTCTTCAATTTCTATCTCTGTAACTGCCTCTTCAGAGTATTCTTGATAGTTGAGAGTCATATTTTGGTCGCAGGGATTGTTTTCTGTACTGTTTTGGTATGGCGAAATTGCAGTAATAGATGTATTGATTGAAAGCTCTTTTTCCACTTGCTCACTCCAAAGAGTGTTGTTGGACACAGTTTTTGCTTGCTTGGTATTGTTAAAATCTTGGGAAATGTTTTGTTATACTTTGTTGCAGATTATAAACTGTTTTATGGGTTTATTTTTTTTTATGGCTACTTTTTCTTTGTTTTTTGTGTTTTCCTTCATGTTATCTGTGTTTGCTTCTGTGCATATATTTTCGTGTTGCTCTTTGCCAAAAGGTTTTCATTATAGTTGAGTTGTCCTGAGATATATTGTTTTCTGGGTTTTCTATAAGAACTCATCTCTTCCATTCACTTTCTTTCTTTTTTTTCAAAATTACTAAAAAATGAAATTTTTAAGTAAAAAAGAATCTGTAGGAAAGAGTTTTTTTGCTTTATTTGAATTAAATAATAATATATATATATAATTTATACTAAGACTACCTACTGTATATTAATCAATTCAGTTCAATAGAAAAAATTCATCTTGTAACTTATCACTATTTTAAAAAAAGCTAATTCACTAAGGCTATGCTAGTACTATATAAAATTTTAAATATGTATAATAAATGTATAATATTTATAATATATTAATATAACTTTCTATTTCATTGAGCTAGTTATATTTGATCAGTATATTATATTTGAAAGCTTTTTTCAACTTTTGGATAATTTTTTATTAAGTTTTTTATTTTTAAAAGTTTTTACATCTTTGTTTTCAGATTTTATAAAGATATTAATTATCTATTGTTTGATATTTTTAGGATATTAGTATTTGCTTCATTTGTTTGAAATATAGTGTATTATTATATAATAAGTTTTCTTTAGAACTTTCCTTTAATTATAAACTTGAAATATTTAATGTACTTTAATAATATAAAATTTTTGTATTTTGAGATCTATATTTCAAGATCTTTTATTATATTATATTATTTTAATTTTTTAACTATAATAGTCTCTATATACTTTTTTGTTTCTTTTTATTGTTTTTTGCATATAAAGGTATAGTTGTTGATTTCCTTTTCTCTATATTTGATGCATTTGTCATCTTTATATAGATCTAATAGATATGAGTAGAGTTTGGTTTTGATAGTATTTTTCATTCCAGAGACATAAATTGAATTTTCTTTATTGTTAATCTTTTTAATTGATAATTCTGTCACTGAAATTGATTATTATTCTATTATATAGCCTCTATCTTGCAAAGTATATAGCTTTCATAAGTTTTTGGATTATTTTTTATATAGAACTTTTAAAGTTTTGTTATTCTATTATAAAATAAGTATGAATTATAAGTTTTATATAGACAGACCTCAATATTCTTTTTTTCTGGTATTATTTCCAGTCTTCTATTTATGCTTGTCAGTTGGTCTGCTTAATTATTATATTTGTTTTCTGAATATGCTTTTATTTTAATGAAGTTGAGCTTAAGGTAATTTTTCTTAATTAAGTCTTTCAATTATTATATGATACTAAGATTTTTCTATTTTTTTAGATTGTTAATATAATTAGTATAGATTACTTTTTGAATATTATTAATTGTAACTTTGTTGTTTATATAAATATTGGCTTTGTTAAATAGAGTTAATATATTAATAACTATTAAAATAACTATTAGTTCAGCTTCAGTTAATGAGAAAAAGTTTTTTACTTGTTCTTAAAAGTGTACTTTTTGATCTTCTCTGGTTATAATTGTCTATTTGAAGCCTATATGATATTTTTTGTGATGTTGTGATAGGAATCCATTTGTGAAAATTTTAAAATTGATATCATTTTGTAATTGTCTTATAATATCTACTAGTTCATATATAATTGACTTAAATATTTTGAGAAACTTGTTTAGATATATGATATATAGATCTTCTTCAGTTGTTTGAATAATTGTTTCATGTTCACTATTTGTTATTGCTTGTTAAAAATGTTTTTTGAACACTAAGTTATTGAATTGAATATAATCCTGTTTCTGAATCTAGTGATAGCTACTATATTTATTTATATAAAGATTCTATTCTATTATATGAGGATTGTTACTGTGTCTTGTCTTGAGATAGTAAAAATATATAAATAGATTGATTGTCTGTTTTGATATATATTGTATTCTATATATTCTGTAAGTGAAAATGCATTAGGTTTTTGAGTATAGTACCTATATATAGTTCTTCTGTCATCAATTCTTTTTTGTTTTTTTCTAATCACTAATTTATTATTAATCTCTGTTTTAATCCAGTATAGTTTTGTAGTATTAGTTCAATTATAGATGTTTATTGAAAAAAGAAATTGATTTCAGTTTGTTATTGAATATTTATATTTTGTATCCAGTTTTGGAGTTGCTATTAAAGAATGAAAAACTAGATTAGAGTTGAGTCTAGTAATGTTTTGTTATATTGCCTAAGGATCTGATCTAATTTTAGAAGTTTCTTTTTATTATTGTTTGAAGTTGTTCTAAGAATATGATGTTGTACTTTTTAAGCTTGAACAAATTTTTCTATAAAATTCTGAATTTATTATATATTTGATAATAGTATTAGCTTTTTCAATAGTTTAAAAGCTACTATCTTGTATTTTTTAGAAAGTGAAGCTATATATTCTAAGTAGCCAGATTATGTCATAAATAAGATTTCTGCCTGATTTCAAAAAGGAAGCTTGTATACTTTTTTTTTTTTTTTTTTAACATACATAAACCTACTTTATCTGAATTTTTTTGTATTACAAGTACTTGAATTTACAAAGCTATTTTGTCAACTACTTTTCTCTATATCTATTTACAAAATTTTACAAAAAAGTCAATTGTACTTTGATACCCTTGTGGCTTGTTGCTTCCTTAAAGGAGAGTTAACATATCTAGGCTCCATTAGCATGCCTTGATGAAAATGGTAAAATGTCATATGTACCTTTGATAATTGCAGTTCGGAGATCAGCTGATATTCTCAGACTGATATCATTTAATCTTTAGTTGTTATTGTTAATTTTATTTTTCTTGTTTGTATTAGTTAATTTTTTATGATGCTTCCTATACATGGAAGTGAAGATATCTATTATTCCATATACTGTATGTTATAAGTCGAATGCTATTTGTAATACCTCATATGGTTGAGGCTAGTTTGTCCATTTTGATGTACTGTGTGATTAGTGAGATTAGATTTTTTGTAACTTCTCCTCTGATAATTATGTATTAGATATTTGACTTGTTGAGAATATTTTCAATATCTTGTTTCAAGTTGTGGTTGCATCTGTCCTCCTTTCTGACAGTTGTTTCCCTGTGGATAGTATTGATGATTGTCTTTTTGATATCCAGTTAATGTGTAGAGCAAATGAATGGGTATAAGTTGTCTTTGTTAGTTACACATCAGAAGTATTTTGGAGTCTTGTAAATGGAGAAATGGTGGTTGTGCAACTTGTCCATAGTATGGAGTTCTTGGTTCCAAAATTTGATTGCAAAAGTGCGAATTTTATGATCTATAATATTTGTGTTGTCACTGGAGATCTTGGAAAAGTGTAGTTGTTTGAAGGTGATCTTCCAGTTGATTTTTTCTTTGAAATGTGCATGTATATATTTGTTCTGGGTGAGCTTTATTTACTTGTAGATATATTTGGCTTGGTTGATTGCTTTGAGTATCTTTCATATGTTTTGAGTAACTTTATAGCCACTGAAGTTAAAAGTAATAATATTTGAATCTGTATTGAAGGCTGTTATGGTATCCTCAAAAGTGAATTGGGGTGTTCTGCTGGCTTTTTTTTGTATTTAGTCAACTTCAGTTAGTAGAGAATCATTGTTCTTCTTTTTACAGTAAATCCATTTGATTGAGATAGAGTTATTTTGTGTCAAGTGTACTAGGTTGGTGAGTATTCTTGTTTCTTTTACCTTTTTAATGTGTCTATTCTGTAAGAGTTTATAATTTGGATTGAGGTTGACTGAGTCTGTATATAGAAATATATGTGTTCCTTTGTTACAGAGTCCCACAGCAATCGTTGCAGCTATGAATTTGCATCTGTCAGCTGATAACTAGTCCTTGATAATTATTCTTATTTTGATAAGTTCATTTGTTTGTGTTTTGAAGATAATCCCTACTCCTCCCTGGTTTGTGTTCTGGTCTGGTTCATGAGCACCATCATGTATACCATGACATGGTGATATTTTTAAGTTAGTGTCCAAAACTCTAAGTTTCTGTGTGATATTGCTTGGTAAAGTGATGAGCTTGTATAATAATGCTAAGGGGTTGGGTAACTCTGTTATTTCGACACACTCAAATGTACTGTTGAGTTTATTGAACCATTTTTTGATGTTGGATGGTGATACTTGAAGCCATAGCTTGATCTCACCTCCCTGGAAGCTTGTGAACTTTGATGTTTTGATAACTGGCACTCTTGCTATGTCTTTTGTACTTGTCTCGATATAGCAGAACTGTCTTCTTTTGTCCTTGAAGTTTGTAAGTTGACAGTCAGAGCAATTTTGAATAGATGACTCATTTGTAATAGTGTAGTGTCTAAACTTGATATTGTTATTATTGTTGCTGAGACATTTGCCCAAGATTATTTTGTTTTGGAATTGATATATGTACTAGTTAGTTTTGTCTGTTGAGTTGATATATGTCTCAATTTGAGCTAGAGAGTTGAGAAGGTTCTTCTGTTTAGATATGCTAATAAAATTGTTGACATGATCTTTAAGCACTTTGTATCAGTTAGGTTCCTTTCTTTTGTTGGTCTTGTTGTATAGTGCTCCTACCTGATGCTACTCTATTGCTTTGGTCATATACATATTTGTTGTTTGTTCTATCCATTATATATTATGTTTTTGAAGTGAGGAATGATGTTTGTTATATCATTCAGTATCACAGAGTTTTTTAATGTGATGGAGATTAATTGTTTTCTTCTTAAACATAACTGGTTTTCTCATATATATGTTGTTTGCCTATAGGTTGTGAATGATATCATAAAGAAAATTGGTTTTTTGTAAGAGGATTCTTGGTAGGTAGCTCAGAATGTCTTTCTTCTACCATGCTATTTACTGAAGTTATTGTATTCATAATTGGATAATTCGTCCAGTATCATTTTGACTGTGATACAATTCTTGTAAAAATATGGCTTGTTTTTGTAATTGTCTGCTGTGTGGTCCATTATTCCATAGATCATATTGAGATGGATTATCAAATTGGATGTATTTATAACTAGATGTTTGGTTCTTAAACTGTCATTAAATTTTGGTATTGATTTGCTCAGTTTCTTTTCTGGTAAGTGCAAGGTCTGTTAGCAAGTATTCGATAGATAGAAATAGAATGTGGTTGATGATGTATCTATGCATTTTATCAGTGATATGCTTTCTTGCTATAGTATTGGATATGGCATTGACTTTTTTCATAATTAAGTGTCTTTGGTATTGTTTTCCACTTTTTTCTTCATGCCAAACTTCTAAGACTCTGATGGCTGAATTATGGGTAGTAGGCTGAATTATGGGTAGTAGGCTGAATTATGGGTAGTAGGCTGAATTATGGGTAGTAGGCTGAATTGCAGTACCATTGATGGTGATTGATTGTTTTGAGGCATTGATTATTAGCAGTTCAGACTTGTGGGGGTTGACCTTAATACCATTGAGGTTGTAGAAAGAAGTACTGAGTTTGGTTATTTTTTCTAGGTCCTCTTCATTTTGCATAATAAAGGTGGTATCATCCATATATGCTTTAACTGCAATATTGATCTTATTACTGCTTTCTATATTGATATAAGTCTTGTGATTTTATATTGTGTACCCTCTACAGTTGCTGATAGCTAATATTAAGGGATTATAGTAGATATGCCATAAAAGGGGTAAGATTGCATCTCCTTGATTGATGCCCTCATGTTCTGGGTAGGAATCTGTGTTTCCGTAATATATAATTACTGTGTTGTGTTACTTAGAGAAACAACTGTCAATGATGTTATTATTTTGTTGGGTATTTTGATATGCTATAGTGCTTGGTTAAGTTTATGTGTATTAACCGTGTCATACATTTTGCTTATGTTCTAAAACAGTATGTAGTATAGTTTGTGTCTTTTTCTGGTATCTTTTAGAATTTGATTCAGAATTGTTATGAATTCCTTTGTACTGTGTCCAGGGAGGGCTGCCCAGTTATGTTCAGAAAGGATATTGTGTTTGATAAGGATGTTGGAAAGTCTATTTACTAATGTCTTTATAAATATTTTCTTTATGACTTCGAGTAAAGTGATGGGTCATGTAATGTTGATAAGGTGCTGTCAGTCTTTGGGCTTTAGTATGGAATATATTGTGCACCTTTTCTATTCAGTTGGAATAATCTCTGTATCCAGGATTATATTAAAAAGGATTGTGATATCTCTTGCAGTTTTTTGACTGAGGTGTTTATATGCAATGTACAGGATCTGTGAGAAACCAGGAGCTGATTTGTTGCTAATGTTACTGATAATTCATTTGATTTCTTCAACTGTAAATGACATTGTTACTGGGTTGTACCATTTTTGTTTGATGTATATCTTTGGTTCATACTCTAATTTATAAATAGTACCTGCTATCTTGTGGTTGATGGTTTTCTGGATCCACTGTTCAAAGTGTTATTTGATTTCATTTTTTATTGTATCGAGGTCTGTAATAAGTGTTTTTGCATCAAGTCTATTTTGGACTAACCTGAATGTGATTATACATTTTTTTGGGTTGTCTAGTATGGAGCAGATTAGCATCTTTTTATTTAAGCTAAAAAGGTTGTTTCATTTGACACTATATTTTATTGTGTTTGCTCTGATTATTTCCTATATATCAGTTCTTTTACCCTTGGACCAGACCAATATAGTTGCCTTGATCATTTCTGTGATATTTTTTGTGTCCTTTGATTCAGTTCATAGAGGGATGGATTTTCTTTTGGGTAAGAGGATGTTATATACTTGTATAATATTCTCATTTCTTTAGTTGCTCCTTTTGTTTCTACTGTAGTAGCCTTTTGAATTATTCTGTAATATTTGTTGAGAAGGAAGATGAGTTTAGGTTTAGGTTGCCTGAAGTTTTTTGGTTTGTTTCTTTTTTCTCCTTGAAGGTGCTTAGGTTGGACTTTGCTGCTGTTAGGATACTTTGTCTAAGTATGTTCTACATTTTATTTGAGTCTTACTTTCCTTGACTTTTATGTCTTCATTGATTTCTATGAACTCCTCTACCTGTTTAGTGAACTTTTTCCATTGCTCTTCAGAGTTGGTCTGCTACAAATATCTTGTGTTGTTGTAAAAGTGATAGAATTTATTTTCCTCTTTGTTAAGTTGTCATGTTTCTATTTTGTAACTTATATATAGTGGTTGGCTTGATGTAATTGTTGTAGGTTATATAGGCATCAATGATGCTCTAGATAGATCTTGAGCTAGTCCAGACTATGTTTATGTGACTGCTAGAATTGTTATTGGTTCATGTGATTTTCTTTGCTCTAGAATTTATATGTCAAAATATGTCTATAAATTCTAGGTCTTGGACTGTTGTGAAAAAATTGTTCTTTTTTTGTATATGTTTACCTTACATCCAGGGTGGAGGTGGTCGATTGTGAGCCTGTATACTATTATAGATTTCTTTGATAAATCAATATATATTCTATATTGATTGGAGTTAATATCTTGCTATATCCCTTATAATATTTGTTTATTGATCCTGGTGCACCAGTTATTAGTATACAATTATATCTATCTATCCTATATATGAATTATATAGTATTTATATTTATTCTATATTATATTGTTTGATAATATGCTTACAAAATCTATTTTGTATTTGAAGATAGAAGCTATCCTACTTATTAGTTGATTACTTACTTCTTATCAGTATAAAATTATTGTATAGATATTTTATATTGGGTATTATTATATGATTGATTATATATTGAACTTACTTGTTTATAACTTTTTTCATATTTATAAGTATTCGAGTATTGATTATCTTTTATTTTATAAGGAATTTTTGATTCTGAACTGTCATACTATATTTCTAGGATTCTGACTTGTATATTTGATTGAAATCCTTCACTTTTTTAGTTATTAATTATGACTTTTTGTTGAAAATTTTCTTTTAAACCATTAATGATTATTAGTTATGATTTTTAAAAATTAATTTTAATATTATTGATATAATAAAACTCTTCAGTAGTATAAATAATTCTTTAAAGATCTGATTTATTATTTGTTATCTATATTGTATTATACATATAAGTATTAATAGCAATAATAGTGGATGTCTTTTTCTATTCAAGTTTAAAATTTGAACAAATTTTGGATTTGATTGTATAACTCTTGTGTCAAAGGTTGACCATGCTCAGTAATAGTTCATAAAAGATTTTTCAAAGTATAAAAATATAATATCCCTTGATCTATATCATATCTGACTTGATAACACTCAGTTAAGTTATAACAGGTCAATACTTTGTTTTGTTAGTTTTGAAAAATATTAAGAAAGATTCTAATTATTTGATTGGATTATATTCTTTATTAAATATATTATATAATACTGAGCATATTCAAAACTTATATATCAATATAAATAATATATTATATATTATAGTATTGTTATATAAACTAATTATATAATTATGGAGACCTATAGGTCAATAGTGCAGTGGGTGCACTCCCAGATTACCATTCATGAGTTATTAGTTCAATCCTACTTGAGAACAATTTTCACAATATAGATTATATTGTACAAGATATATACTTACTACTACATGCATCTTTGTACTCATAAATAATCTATAGATTTCCACTGTCTGATTACAGTATAAAAATCAGGTCATTCAAACCTTGGTCAGTTTAGTACTAAGAAAATTTTCAATAAATCTACTGCCTGGAATATGTAGGGGTCCAAAGGCAAGCCAAAAAAAATGTTAATCAGCTCAAGCCTCTTAACAAATATAGGAAGGATATCTATCTCTTATCAAAACTACACTCTATGGAAGATAAGAAAGACTTTGATTATTTGTATCTATTAAAAATATAACAGGTCATAACAATAATTAATGAGAGATCTCTATAATTATGAAACCAATGTCTACCAAAAAGGACAGCTATTGTGAAGACTAGTGGTTAGCATTAACACTATGTTGAAAATTGCAAGGATGAATTAGAAATTTGAGAAAAGTAATTCAAAAAATAACAATCAAGGAAAACCCTTATAAGCCACTTGCAAGAGTGATTAAAAATGAGGCAATGAAAGATTATATGCCACTCAATTATATAACACTATTGAATTACCTGAATATCAAAAATATGATTGAAGGACTGTGCCATCTAAGTTCAATTAATATGCAAAAGATCTAAACATGATAGGAATCATCTATGGTACCTACAATTATCAAGTGATAAACAAGCCCTACTAAGGAACATATAACATAGCTCCTTGAAGATTAAAAATAAGAAATCTATAGCAGATCTTTAGAATACTACAGTCCCAGGCAGAGCAGGACAACTGACAAAAATGGTATCACTATGTGGTAAAATTGGTGAACTAGACTAGGATAGGTAGTTAAAAAGGTTATATGAATCACTCATATAATCTAAAATGTACTACTGATATCTCAATAAATATTCATCCTGTCAGTTGAACTAGTTAAAAAAAAAAATTATATAACTATGGTTAGATTATTTTTAATATAATAAAAACTATTTAAATATGTAATTATAATATATTAAAATTAATAAAAAAGAATATGCAATATTATCTTAATTTTTTTCAAACCAATTTTTAGTGTAATTTAATTATTAGACTATTGTATTTTCTAACTTCAGTATAATACTAGTAAATTTCTTTTTTTATCAATATCTTCTGATTACTAAACTTGCAAAATCGTGATAAATATATATTAATAGGTATATAAAAAAACTCTTTTCACTAATCCTCTGACTACATACAAAAAAGATGTTCACAAGAAGTTTTTATACTTCCTTGCTAATAAAGTCTTAATACTTTCCTTAAAACAACTTGAAGTATGACTTCAAGAATCACTTCTATCCTTTCTTTATTGTTTACAAATCTCTTTACTCAAAAACTTGATTCCTAGTAATTAAGAAAGATCAAGCAACACCTTTGATACCAATAATAAAAAAGTTTTCAAAGAAAGAAGAACTGATTGTGAATTACCTGAAGGCCTATTTAATCTTTGAAGCGAGAGGTATATAGAGATTTTTAATGACAAAAGGTCTTATTTTTCCCCTTCCAGTCACTTGTAGACCTTTTAGAGCTATTACTTTCATGGTTTTCCAAGGAATTTTGTCTATCTCAATTTGATCCTAAATTTTTGATAACACAAATTCTCATTAAAGATGATTGGTTAATATGAAACATATCAGTTTTTGAATTATAAACAAGCTCCTATTAATCACACTCACGTGTCTCAATAAATCATTGGTAATGTGGAAAGAAAGTTTTAAAAAAATGTTTTCTCCAATTATATATGTTCAACCTCCAGAAAACAATTATAATACTGAAAGGCAAGTGATGGGTATAAAAAGAAGATTCAACTCTTATCTCCCATTAAGTTTATTAGGTAGTAAAAAGACTTTCTTGAACAAAAGCTGAGATCTTCAAGCTTTTATTCCTGTCAGGCAAAGTTCTTGAAAAGATTTTTTCATTTCAGTCAGACAAATTTTTCCATAATATGACACTGACTTTACTAATTATAAGTAAATCTATACATCAGCAAAAGAATAAGTTCCTCAAATGTTCTATTTGAAGCCACTTTCAGAAATAGCCAAGTTTCTTAAATATTATAAAACTTAAAGAATATCCCAATTAGACAAATCTCTTTTAAGAGAAAATTGTGAAATAGAGCAAGAACTTTTTGGAGAGCTTTGATTTGCATTCTCCCTTCCCTTTTTCCCAAAGCCAACTTTAGCAATTTATCATTTTTTAGGATAATCAATAGTGACAAACTATTGGTAATGACCCTGGTTGACTTAGAGACATTATTGTCAAGCTACTAGGAGAGTGAAATATTGTTCTCTAAATCTGACTTAGAGTACCTAATTTAGACTTAGTTTTGTTTAGTCTAAACTAACTTAGTGAACTTCTCATATTTTTTAAGTAGTATAGTCCTTTAACTTATAATATATAATAATGAGTACTTTGTGAAAGTTTGTAAAATATTTAGGTATTTCTCAATATCTCAATAAAGACATGTCATTGTGGTATGATTTCAGGTTAAAAAAATATATTTATATATACAATATATTAATAAATATATAATTAGTGTGCAGTTTACTTTTTTGTATTAGTTTATCTAAATAAGAATATCTTTTAAGATACTCTTATATTTAAAGTATAATTTATTATCAAGAATTTTCTTATTTCTCAATCTCTAAAAAGATTATTTTTTGACTAATAGATAGAGCTTTATATGTAATATAGTTCCTTACAACTAAATCAAATGATTATTAATAGAATTATAATTCATTCAAAAAAAAAACTCTTTCCCACTCGCATCCAAATTTCTAAAAATTTCCTTTTTAGGAAATTTTTTTCGCAAAAACAATTTTTGGGACGAAAAAGAGAGTTTCTAACAAAAACACAACATGTTTTCACAACAAACAACACCAGAACAAGGGAAAACACAAAATAGCACAACACTAAGAAGTGGCAGAACCATCCAAAAACAAACACATCCAAGTATGGAATTAGAAGTGTCCCTACAGAATACGAAGGTATTAAAGCAATCTTTGAGGTAGATAACTCACAAACAGCAAGACAACAACAACAACAACAAAACCAACTCTACCATAGAGAGGCAAAACACCGCGACCATTTCATTAGTGCACCATCTTCACCAAAGGCTTTTAGCACACCGGCGGCATCAGAAATTGACTGGTTTGAAGAAAGCGAAGAAGCGCAACAAGAAAAACAGGACAAGGGCAAGGGCAAGGAAACAATCTCTAAAAAACAAACACTGCAACACCCTCCACTCACAGATTGGCAAACACAATATGGAAGAAAACGCTTCAAGAAAGTCTTCCCTTGGAGCAGGTTCCTGGCAAAGATATTAACAGCCAACTATATTCAGTCAAGACAGTACTTGCAAGATACAAATCAGTTACATCAATCAGAACTAACAATACACCTTCAGGCAAACACATAACCATCTTGTTTGCAGATGAAAAAGAAGCCGAAATGGCATCCAGTATCAAATTAGATAGTAACACCACTATCCAAACACAAGAAATGCCGATCCACAATGATATTACTACAAAAAGCAAGACAATGAGAGTATGGGACATTTCCCTGAATGTAACATATAGAGAACTCAAAATTGTACCAACCAAATATGGACCAATCAGATCACTACGCATGAAAACATGGGGCTTGTGACAATCCGCAGATGTGGAATACAAAAAACAGGATAACTATGATAGAGTAATCCTCAAATGGACTATAGGCTTCAAGGGAGACATGTACAGAATTTTTCCATTCCTTAACACCAATCAGATTAAGGAGGAAAGAAACAAATTCACTGTCAAACTAACCAACCTACTACCCGGTACCACGGGATACAATTTTAAACAAATTATTGAGGCAACCAAAGCAAAAACTTGCTACATCCCTCGGTTCAACTCTTATAAAAGAAAACATTTGGCAATCATCAGTTTCAAAGATGAAGAAACACTGGCAGAAGCACTCAGATTCCCAGCTCAACTAGGCAATGTTAAACTCAACTGGATCCCCATGGACACAAAAATATGTCACTTGTGTTCCAGCTCAGAACATCAAGTCAAAGACTGTCCAATCCGAGAGAAACAACAAGTCACCAGAGAAAGAAAACAAAATGATGCCAAAAAATTTAGCAGATTATATAGTAAATTCAAACCTAGTGGTGCTCCATCCCTTCGAACATTACAAAATAATCAAAACAATCGATCAAGAACCTTTGCAGCAGTAATAAAGGACTCCCCCCAGTACAATATTGTCAAGAAAGAAACCAAAAGACCACCAAAACAAGAAGCACAGGATATTTCACTTCATGACATCTTGAGAGCAGTTCAAGCAATCAGGACAGATATCAGACAAATCAAGGCAGAATTAGCACAACTGGATCAAAGAATAGGATATCTTGAAGATGACAGCTATTACTACCACTCTTGTGAAGCAGACAGAGAGACTCCCATTGAACAAGATAACGAATCAGTCATGGCCAACAATATAAGCATGACCTCAAATACATCTAGAAAAAGAAGGGCAACCAGCCTAGTACAAGACATCTGACAAGATCAAATCCGCATCAATTAACAACTATCAAGATTGGAAGGAAATATAAGCGCAATCTCAACTTCGCTTACAGAGTTAATCAACATTCAGGACCCCTCCTCATCAGACACAATTCCATCTTCTATATCCAACCAATGAGTGAAGCATCTGATATATTCTTAGAAACCATCAATAAATCATTACCCAATATTACCACAGATTCCTCTAATACAACAGACAACTTTTACAACTCCATATGAAAAATTATCACACACAACATACGTGAAATAGTAAATGACACTAAACGCAGCACATGGCTAGAACTCTGCAATCTTAACAATTGGCAAATTATAATTACCACTGAGATAAATGGAACAATAAGGCAATCAAAATACTGGAAACATCCAAACTTTCAGTCATGGTGGATACACAAGGATAACCAAAACATTGGACATGGAG
>CAJVPT010000037.1:0-52241 GCA_910592055.1 Acaulospora colombiana
TACGTATTTACGCAGGTGAAGTGACGTTTAAAGGTCGGAGTATCAAATGCCCATCGAATGCGAATATATTTAAGGTGCGATTGAAAATACTTCTTTTATTTTAAAAAATTAATCGAATAAAAAAATGAAGGTGAAATTATCGAATGCCAATTTTCCGAAAACCGCGGACGGCCGTGTTTATCATGTTGGAGTTAAACGAGGCGAAGGTATGTATGCATTTCAGAATTGGCGCATATATTAGACAATTGCTTTCCTAAACTCAGCTTCCTACAAAATGAAATAGTTGCCAACAGGATAATAACAGTGGGTGATATGAATCGAGCTCAATTGTTTGCCAGGTGGTTAGACAAAGATGCACCAATGTTTCAACAGACCAGTAGTCGCGGTTTCTTTACACTCACCGGCAAATATAAGGGAGAACCTGTTAGCGTTGTCGGGATCGGAATGGTAGTATTATTGATATATTAAGAATTTTTTCGTTTCAATTAAGCTATTAACCAAATGTATTCGCAAAAAGGGACTTCCAATGATGGACTTTTTTGTTCGTGAAGTACGAGCAATAACAGATGGTCCATTGATAATAATTAGATTCGGTTCGTGTGGAAGCATCGGGAAAAGTAAGGTTGGAGACATGGTCGTGCCTAGAGGTTCATTTTCTGTCACCAGAAACTTTGATTATTTTTTGGATGACGGAGATGAAAGTGTAGGGAGTCCGTATAATTTGTCAAAAGTATGTTACGCGGATCCCGAAATTTGTGAACTGGTATGTTCCTTATACCGTTATGCTATACATGCTTCAACATTCTTTTTCATTTTCATTTTCATGTTTTCTCTTTCTCGACAGCTACAACACCAACTTCTCCACCATCTTCCCTCGAATGAAATCCATACTGGCTTGAATGCATCGTGCGACAGCTTCTATTCGTCGCAGGGCCGTAAGGATGAGAATTTCACGGACGACAACCAAGAACTGTTTAAAGATATTATAAAAAAACATCCAGAAGCAGAATCACTAGAGATGGAGACTTTTATGCTGTATCATTTGGCCAGGTGTAGTTCCAACGCGCCTCTTATTAGTAAGAATAAAAACTCGAATGAAGATAATGTGGTAAATGAAAAGAGAGGAATCAAACGGAATCTGAACGGTGAAGGAAAGGAAAATGGTGGCAAAGATGTCACGGAGATAAATAGTAGCTCGAAGATAAAAAACAGTATAAGAGCAGCTGCGCTAATGATGGTCTTTACAGACCGAAAAACCAATGATATCATCGATCCTGATCGAGTGAATTATCTTGAATCAGTGGTTAGTCAAACAGTGCTAGATACATTGATAGCCATAAAGTAACATGCGATGTCGGAAGAATGCTTTTATTTTCTCTATCGAAGAAGAGTAATTAATTAGCATAATACAATAACTCGGATTATACTGTATGTAACACACTGTATTTAGAATTTATTTATGTTAAAATATACAGTATATAGTATAATTATATACAGTATGTAAAATTTATTAAACTGATGTAAATCATTATCGAATAAGGCACCGGTATTCTCATTCAAGTATGGCAACAAGAAGAGTAGTATCGCTTTTACCTTCTGCCGCTGAAATTGTTTCTTTGATTGTGGGTGATAATTCATCGGTTAAGCTTGTGGGAAGAAGTCATGAAGATGATTTTCCCGAAAAAATTACATCTTTACCCATTCTAACTGCACCAAAGTAGGTTTCCTCTAAAATTACTGTGAAAAAAAATTTTTTTAAACTCCTTGCATCCTACAACGTATCGAATCAACAAAACAAAAACATAACAGAACGAAATTTACTACATCTGCTGATGTTGATGCTCAAGTATCGAAATTTCTTTCAGAGGGAAAGAGTCTTTATACCCTTGACGTTGATCTATTGAAAACCTTGAACCCGGATATTATCATTACACAGGTTTTCTCCTGCCTACAACTTTCGTGGTCCTTGAGATGAGGTTACGCCTTCTGATCACTAACTGCATTGCATGGATAGGATTTATGCAACGTCTGCTCCATTGACCTGAATACTGTGAGACGCATTGTAAAACAAATGAACCCTGGTATTTCATTTATTTAATGTTCGGAAGAATGTGCTTGTTTATTTACGTGATCGTATTTATATTTACATACAACACGACTCTTAATCTGTAGTGCCATCTATAGTGACATTGAATCCTTTCTCAATTGAGGTTCTGTCTCCCAAGGTTTTTTTATAAGAAATTTGGGATGCACCCAATTTAGAGCATTTCGAATATAATCGGTTTATCTCTCTCATTAGGATGTAATATCGTCGATTAATACGGTCGGAGTTGCGCTTGGAATGGAGTCAGAATCATCAAAAGTCATATCCGAATTAAGATCGCGCATTAAAAACGCTCGTGACCTTGCCAATGAAAGCAACAGGTCAGGCAGAAAACGCGCTCGAGTGGCATTTTTCGAATGGACGTCGCCCATCTATCTTGGTGGTCATTGGACTCCACAAATAATTCGTTGGAGTAATGCAAGTAGTCCCTGACTTAATGATCAATCCCTTTAATGCAACAAATGCGAAAATAATTGAATCTGATCGTTCAACAGGGCGTGCAAGTGGTTACTGACTGTAAAGACAAGGGAATCGCAGAGATGGGTGCACCGCCATCGTACGTCACATAATATGCTTCTCCGAATGAACTTATCCTTAATAATAATAATAATAATAATAATATATATATATATACACGTACACTATATATTCGAAGAGTTCGAGTATCACCGCAAGATGTAATTTCAGAAAACCCGGAAATATTAATAGTTTGCCCATGCGGATTGGATCTTCAGGCAACCAAGAAAGAATACGAAGAAACATTGTTGCCTTCCGATTGGTGGCCACAACTTGCAAATAATGCTTCTAAAATTGCATTGGTGGATGGAAATCAAATGTTTAATCGCTCAGGACCTCGTAAGTCTCAATCTCCACCCGTGATTATTATGACGAATTACCATTAACGAAGGTTTTTTTTTTTTTAAAGGTCTGGTGGATGCATTAGAATGGTTGGTCGGATATATAAATGACATTCCGGAAATTATTCCCGAAAAATTTCCCTGGAAAAACTTGAAATCATAACTTTTTAAATGTACAATTGAACGCGGCAATATTGCACGAACGGAGAATGTCGAAATAAAAAGTTCCATTAGAAAAATGATTGACAAATTATTTCGCAATTTGAATTTGGATTACGAGCCGGATGACCAGATAGAACGCCCGAATTATATTCCGGCTGTAAAGTGTATAAATAATATAATAATAATAAACTTGGTTTTAAAGGATAGCATCATGGGTTTATGATATTGAAGAAAACAATGACCTGATATACAGTGCAGCAGTGATAATGATTTCTGATAAATTTAGCAGGTGTGGCTTGTTTTATCTCATTCTAATTCACGTGGTGAAAAATTCAATTGGTTGTCTTTCACTTTTTTTTTTTTTTTAATTCTAATCATGTCTGAAGCTATCATTCTCCCGGACAGAGCACAACCGTTAGCGAATTATCCCCATGCTCGTAGAGCCGGAGGTTTTATCTTTGTGTCTGGGGTTTCTTCAAGGAGATCGGACAATTCGTGAGTAACATGTGCTAGATATTTGTGCCCTATCGAGCTCGCTCATGGAAATTTGAACCGTTTTTATTCCCTTTCTTTCAAGATATGAAGGGGTAAATGAAAATGAAATGACAAGATCATTTTTAGAAATGCATCACATCATTCACATTAATTGCTTCGAATTTCAAAAGGTAAAGGTGCTTTCAAATGGAGAATTAGAACTTGACATTCGTGAACAAACGAGAGCTGTAATCGAGAATATTGCTACCATCCTCGAAGCGTCGCGAGCATCGTTGGAAGATGTAGTAGATTTGACGGTATTCTTAGTGGACATGAAAGATTATTCTGGTTTTAATGAAGTCTATAATAAATATTTTGACGCGCAAAATGGACCCGCAAGAACAACTGTGGCTGTGAAACAACTTCCCTCGGTAAATCTTCCTTGCAATTATTTTTTTCTACCACATTATTGACTTTATCCATCACATTCCAGCCGAAATTGCTAATTGAGATTAAGGCAACAGCCATGATCCCTGTGTGAATAATATATCACATGACATTATATTGAGAGTGTGATGTCATAAATATGAAATATGTGGACAAATAAACCCTCATTCTTTTTAAACACATTCTCTCTCTCATGTCAAAGGTAAAAAAAGAAAAGAAAGAAAAGAAACATGTCGCATCGCTTTTTATAATAGACTATTAGATGGTCGATAAATAATTTCTCCCTCTCTCTTTTTTTTTTATGTAACGAACTGAATAAATAACAAACAGGAATTCAAGGTTCTTTACTTTGCATCAGCTCGTGATGCTACTAATGTTTCATCCGAGACAATTTCTTTTCCAGCGACAAATTCATTTTTATCACTTCAAGATTTAACAGCTTTGTTGAGAACTCGACATGAAAAGCTTGGTCCAATACTTGAAAACTCAATGTATGCGATTAACATGCAATACGTTGAAAGGAACGATACTTCTATTACTGTGAAGCCTGGGGATGAGGTTGCAATAATTCCACCCGTCTCGGGGGGTTAACATTATCAAAATAATAATAATAATAATAACATTTTTGTTGTAATGTGATGCGGTGGATACGATGCGGTCTATTCTTCTTCGGGGGTCCAATAAGCTCCCACGACAGGAATATTTTGTAAAATCTCACGGCGAACTCTTGGAATTCTTTCGGCAATAAGTAATACAGCCGAGCCTGTAGTCGTTCCGAAGAAAATTATCGAAGGAACCCTGGAATAAAAGTATTTTTGTTTGAGAGTTTTCATAGATAATGAAAGCTTTATGCGCACAAAATTTACCATGCCCTGACTCTTTCGGGAGAGATATGGCGATAGTGACGTTGAAATTCTATGACCAAGGCCATCTGTTCTGAAGAAAAAAAAAGATTCAATGATGCGCACAAATTTAGTATTTACAACGTGGTAAAATGCCTTATGCATGCACGTGATAAACGGCTGAATTATATTATATTACAAAGACAAAATCAAATAATTTATTTCTTAATTACTCAATAACCACTGAACCAATTACAATAAATGATAACTTGTTTGAAAGATAAGAACTTGAAGTTTATTTTATAAAAATTTTAATAGATAATATGGTCGCCATTTTTTTTATTATCTCCTTGCATCTCTTTTTAATCAAACCAACTAAATTTTTTAAGATAGAATTAGAAATTAGATTCCATTCTTCTTTCATAAATATTTCTAGTTTCTCCAAATTCCATGGCATCCATTTTTTGATATTTTTTTTTATAATGCTTCATAAGTTTTTGATCAGATTCAAATCTGGACTATTGGATGGCCAATTGATAATTTTGGGCATGTTTGAGTTAAGGTATGACTTTGCGAGATGACTCATATGTTTCAGGTTGTTGTCCTGTTAAAATCACTATTTTTCCCCTAGTAAGCTCTTGATGTCAGCTATATTTTTTCTTAAGATATCAATGTAAACTTCAGCCATCATTATTTCTCTAAAGCAATACAATTTACTTTTACTCTTCTTATAAAATCTACTCCAAGTTAATATTTTTCTTCTATTTTTAGAAATCTGATGAACTAGTTATGTACCTTTGTACTACTAATCAACTGTGTTGTAAAAGAGCTGGAAAGCAGTCTCATCTGAAAAAAAAAGTTTAATCCAACAGTTGTATAGGTATTCTTTAACCATTTTACCTATTTCTTTCTTTGAAGTCAAGTAAGCATTGATATCACTATAGATATCTTGTTTTTATAATCAAAGAATTTTAAATTTCATGCAAGAGTTGATTGAGAAACTGCTCTACCCAATTCTATTATCAAAGTTCTTAAGGAGACAGAAGGTTTTTTTTTCACTAATCATCTTATTTTTTGTGATAATTTGTATGAAATCATTTGTAGGTGACCAGCTCCTTTTGATTGTTTTATATCATTAATTTTTTTGGGGCTTTTGAAGGTTGTAGTATATAGTTAAGATAAGTATTTTTGTCAATATATATATATTTTTTGTGATGCATATATTCATATTTCAATAATATAACATTAATTGTCTCTGGTTTTGAGGTGGTGATGGTCATTTTAACTTTAGTACGTATCACAAGAGAAAAGGTGAGGGGTCAGGAATATATGAGTAGTTTGTTGAAGAATTATTTTTTTTACCTATAAAATTTTGTGGTACTATCCTGTCTAACTTTGGTTAGTTGCATATGTACAGAGCACTGACAATTTTTTTTACAAATAATATGAGATATACTGTATATAAAAATTTTTTATTTATTATATATAAGAATTTTTTATTTATAGCTGATCCCCAGTTTTCTTAAAAATTTCCTTTTTTGATAATTTTATTGAAAAACAAGAAAAGTCAGCTTTACATATACAAGAAAACACTTTTACATACAAAAACCTTTGCTCTCAAGCAAGTTTAATACTATATACAACCAATTAGCAACAAATATCAAGAAGATTTAAAGAAAATCTATCTTTCCTGCACAAAGTTTTTTTCTTTACAAAGGAAAAAAAAACACAAAAACATTGATTCACAGTAAGTTTTTTGAGATCCAATTTTGACTTCACAAGCTTTCAGCCAGGTCAATACAGGGTAATATCTTTCTTAACACCAAGAGAAGTCTTGCAAACAATAACTCAAGCTAATAAATCAGTTTAAGTTCAAGGTTTACAACATCTAGAAGAACATCCAAGTCTTTTTTGCTCAATAAAATAGAGTTTTAAAAACAACATAACAACTGATTATATCTAAAATGCATAATATGAAATCTGTCACATTTATATTTTCACAATAACAAGCACATGTGACAAATATAAACTTTAAAACAAATGTATTTTGTTTACAATTCCTTACATCATATTTATTTTTAGATTTGATAAACAAAGTCAATCATCTCCAAATAAGATCTGTGATAGCAAAACAACAGTAACTTATTTTGGTGACACATAAACTTTAGACTACATTATCTATCAAAACAGTTAATAAGTTTTTTCACATCACGTGATCTAGACATGTCAATGAAAAGACATAGAATAATACAAGTAACGAAAAAGAGGAAAGTATATATTATGTATATACTAATTTGACTATCAAACAAATTTGACCAACATAAAAAATTTTGGACAACACAAGCTATTTTCAATATAGCTGTTACTCCAGAAACTATATAAGACCTTGTCCCTGAATCAAACAGATACTCAATCCTGGATAGTGTTATTACCTAAATCCTAAATATTGATCAGATTACCTTTGTCAAAGTCACAATTCTTAAGCAACATATCCCATATCTATGGACTCAAGGTTAAGGAAAAAATAAAGATCTTCTAGCACCATAGCTAGAAGATAAATATTTTGATCTAATTGAACAGGAGAAACAATTACAACATATCACCTATAAAATATTAATAGCCCAATCTATGATGAATGTCAATTTTTATAATATAGATCTAAAAAATGATATGGATGTTCAATCAACTATAACAGCAGAAATTCTCAATAATACTGAAATAGAAATGAATAACAAAGAAGTAAAAGACCAACTAGAGATAGAAGAGATTACAGAAAAGATTAAAGGAGATAATATTATAGAACAATTTGTCTATGAGATAAGAAATAGATCATCTTCTTCCAGCATTAATTCCTTTAATATTAAAAAAAAATAGCAAATATAAAATGGGAATTCTTATGTCTAGGCTTCTAGGAAAATCTGAAAATGAGAGGATTAAATACCTTCAAAATACACTAAGCTTTCCAAAAGACTTTCATTTCAACCCTTTAAGAAAGACTTTCTTAATGAAAATGCTTAAACTATATTCTACTAAAAGAAAGAAGAAGATGCATTGTGATGCCTAGAAAAAATCAATAAAAAAAAAGAAGAAAACTTTATCACTATTCCTTTGGAAATAGAAAAATAGATGAACTCTAAGAATATGGTACACAAAAAGATTCTCCAACAAAAGACTGAAAATTACAAGTCTTTATTAGTAGTCAACCTAGTTGATATTGATTGAAATCACTCACGTTAAGAGATTAAAGCTGCCTTATTAAAATATAAAAATATAACAAATATTTATATTTATAATCACTTACATTCTCAAAGAAGAATAAAAGCCCACATTATACCTCATTAGCAGTTCAAGAATTTAGAGAAAGAATAGATAATTTATATTAATAAAGAAACTATTAGAGTTATTTTTACTCAACATGAACCAGATAATAAAGAAATTAATCAAATAATCTAGCAATGCAACTCTCAATTTTTAAGACTATATGGTACTCATAATACTGCTACTAGTCTAGTGACTCGAGCAGTTAGATATATCAAGGCTAAAGTATATTTTACTTCGAAAAATCTATTTACACTCAGAAGGCAAGGCTATACTGTTATATATTTCATATTATTACAAGATCTTGAGAAAGCTTTAAAGCAACATATCTTCATACATATCCATAAACTTATATGGAGTGCTAAAGAATATTTTAGAAAAGAACAAGACCTTTTACCTGACAGACAATATCACAAGAAAACTTCAGAATTAGATAATAAATCAATACAATTAAATATTGAACAGACAGATGAAGAAATAGAAAGAATTGATATTAGATACAATAGAAAATTAAAATAAAAATCTAACTCTAGAAAAGAAACTAATGAATTCAATAATGATACAAATAAATCTTATATTCAGCCCAGGAGCAAACCAGTCACAAATACAATCAAAACAAGGCAAGAACCTAGATCCAAAAGAGTTGAATATGTTTAACTAATAGATAGTAATAATGAATTTATCAACTTAAACAGGAGATGAAATCAAGAGACTAATCAAGAATTCAGAAGTTTAGACAGCTCATACTTTGAACACAATGGATCTACTTCTTGGCAACAGATCTTAGCTAATCTAAAAAAAATGAATACAAGAATTAGTAGAATGGAGCAACAATTCAAAAAATGTTCTTGGTCAGGATGTAAACAAGAAACCCGATAATTATAAAGTGTATCAGTCCAACCACAGTTTCTTGAAGAAGTATTGGATTTCCAAAAGGAATATAACCCTTCTCAAGAAATTAGAAGTCCAATGGCAAGTATAACAAATAATAACATATATAACAATAAATTCTCAAATAATACAAGCTCTTTAAATGACTTTGTTTCAACAATAAAATCTAATACTATTAAAATTTCAAAAAGTCATACCCTTTACCAAAATGACAATATCAAACCATCCATCATAACATTATGACTATAAAAACACACAACATGTGAGATATTAATACAATTCTTAATCAACAAAGGTTCTGGAAAAAAATTCAAGAGATAAATATTGATATTCTTGGAATTTGTGAAACAAAACTTGTATTCAGATCTGATACATTTGCTTTCAAATTTCAAGAAACATATAAGTTCTTTTATAGTAGTAATAATAACAGATCTAGAGACTCTGAAGTAGATCTTTTAATAAAAAAGGAATATGAAAGAAAGCTAGCATGTATAAACAAAATAGAAGATCATATAATAGAAGCTAGCTTTTTATTAGTGAAAAGTAAACTTGCAATTTTTCAAGTTTACTTACCTTCTGATAAGAAAGAAAGTAGATGTTTATAACAAATTTTATAGAAAAAAATTTATGAAAAATAGAAAAGAGGCTTTGAAGTAATTATTATGGGAAACTTTAATATTGTGATTGATTATACAATAGATTAGTTCTCTGTTAATAACAAGATATATACTAGATACAAACAAGCTGAAATTGAATTATTTAACTTTTTAGAGGACTTGAATTTCATAGATGTCCAAAGGCTTTGGAAAGAAGAAGGCAATAGTACTTTTACATAATCAAACAAATTAGTTTATAGCAGAATTGACTATATCTGGGTTACAGCTAAACCGAGTCTTGAAAATCTACAGAATTTTTATAATATATCTATAGAAACTTTAATCAGCAGTGATCATACACTTCTAATGATTTGATTAACAACTGATAACTTGCTTAAGAAAAAGAAGTAGGAACCATAAAGAACTAAAGGTAATAAAATTTTAAATATTGCTAACTCTATGGATATCCAGTGGAAAAAATTTAAAATCTAGATATATACTGCTTTCTCTAATCTTAAAGACCAAGTATATATAAAACCCTCAAGTAACTTCAATGTATTACAAATACTGAATAAGACCTAGCACCTGTTAGAATCTACTATCATTAGAGAAGCCTTTAAGACTTTAAAAACAAAAAGAGTATATTCCAACACCAAAAGAAAATCTAAAATTGAGAGTGCTATACCTAGATATAACTTTAATATATACAGTATAAAGAAGTTAATAGAATTTATTATTTACTCAAAAAATCTCAAGCAATATAGGAACCTTTTATTAAGAAAAAGATTTCAATAGCAATCAATAGACTTCATACCCTAAGTGATAATATATTTATCCAAGACTTATTACCTCCTTAAAGTGTTGATGATGTTGAAATACAACTGAAACAAATTGTAAAAATAGAATTGACCTTATATATAATTTGTAAAAAAAAAGAAAATCTCTATATCAAAAATCAAATCAAACATGCCCTTGAAATCAGATGTGAGGATCTCAAAAGCAATCAAAAACAAATGCTGAACTATATTCTTAACAAAAAATGATCCAAGATAGTGATTGATAGACTTCTAGTACAAGACTGCAAGGGTTCAACATATATAGTTACAAACCCATAAACTATTAATCAGCAAGTCAAGATCTATTACCAAAAAGCCTTCAAGAAATGAAAATCCAATTTCAAAGACTTAAATCTCGATTAGAAAGCAGAATATCAGTTCAAAGAATGGATCAAACCAGAATGGTATTTTCCGTTAACAAAAGAAATTTCAATAGAAGAACTTGATGAAATATTAAGAAGTCTTTTCAACAAAAAGGCATCTGGTTTCTCACAGATCAGTTATGAGATGCTAAAGAATTTAAATCCAAAAGGTAAAGCTATATTAGTATAGCTTTTTAATATGATCCTTGAAAAAGGTCAAATACTCAAGAAATGGAAAAGCAATAATATATATCTAATACCCAAACCTAAACCATAGCACTATGAGCTTGGAAATACTAGATCAATTGTGTTACTAGAAAAAATGAGACTTTGTTTTATTAAAATAGTGAATAAGTGCTTGATAACTATCTTCACAAAGCATAATATCTTGCAAGGATCAAACTTTGTTGGCTTATAGGGAGAGAATACTGCTGAACCTATCCAACTTCTGAACAATATATGTGAAGAGAACAGAGAAAAAAGAAAGATATAACAAAAGTCTATAATACTATTAATCTTAAAATATTGGAAAAAGCAATATCAAGAATTCAAATTCCATTAGTAATGAAATAGCTGCTCATTAATCTTTTTAAGAATAGAGAATATTGTACTATTCTTCCTATTGGACTCTCTGATTCATTTATAGTAAGGGATAATATTGATCAAGGAAAAACAATATTTTCATTACTTTGACAAATCTTTTATAACCCATTGCTTTTCAAAATTCAAAATAAACAGAATTATGGATATACTATGGAAGAGTAGTGGATACCTAACTTCTAGACACTAGAAGTTAAGAAAAAACTATCTATTAGACAAGTGGTTATTGTATATATGGATAATACAACCTGAATAACTAGATCTAAGCAAGACATGGAGAACATTTTAGAAGAGACCAGAAAATTCTATATAGCAAATGATTCACATATTAATAATAAGAAGTCAATTTTGCTTACAATAAATCAGAATAAGCTGGAAATCATAATAGTTCATGCTGATACTGACAAAACAAAAGTCAAGGAAATAAGTAAAGATTATCAAACATGATTCCTAGGAGTTTGATTCAGAAGAAGACATAATAGCAAGAATACAATTAACTTGTTGAAAGCTGAGATTAGATCTATAAATCTACTATAGCAATCAGTAAAAAAACTATGATAGAGAAATATGCTAGATATATTATAAATAGAGTTCTGATTTCTTGGTTAAAATACCATATACAGCACACACATATTGAAAAAAAATATGTAATAAGCTTACAGCAATATATAGGAAAACTTTCAAGAGCAAAGTTCTCATATGTAGTACAATACCAAATAGTTGTATTCATAGTAAGAAGATATTAGACCTAAAAAATATATAGGAAATTCAACTTGAAAGTCATATAACATCTCTCTTCTGTCAGCTGAACAATCCTAAAAATCCAGGAATAGCAAAAATTATCCATTTCAAACAGAATCAGTTGAAATACTGAGAGTCTAGAAATATCTTGGAATATCCAACAGAAGCTACTTTTTCAAAAAAAAGTAATTTCATTACTACCACTCTGACTTTTGTCAATAAACTTCAAATTATATATCAAAGTTGAAGATGAAAAGACCTTTTCTAAGTCAAGAATAGTCTACTTTCTATTAAGTCAATTCTTGAGAAGTGTGATTATAAAAAGGTTATAGTATTCCTTAAAAAATATAATATAATGTTTTTGGATCAATTAGTTAACTTAACTACAGAAACAATTAGAGAATGGGGAGCAGTCCAAATATTTTTTGGAAATAGAAAAGGTCATATTCACAGATGGTATAAACAAGTTGTTTCTTAGATTACAGAAAAACAAGTTTTATTTAGAAGCTCACTTAGAAATTTAGAATAGTACAATTATGAAATCCGAATAGAACAATTATCAAATACACTGGACAAAAGGAAGACTTACTGATAAATCACTACCAATCTATTGAAAAATATGATAGGTAAAGTTAAGAAAGCTCAAGGAAAATATAATATTCACCCCATATCAGCTCAGTTATAATAGTACTGATAATTCAACTATTTGTTATTCAGATCTATTCAAGCCAATGACAATAATTTTATCTTTAGAAACATATCTTTTGCCTCAATTTAATAAGTCTTAAAGTATACAGATAAGAAAACCATTACTGCTTCCTGGCAACTCAACAGATTGGATACTTGACAACTCAAAACAATACAGATCTGATACTTGAAATATAGCAACAACATATAAAGAAGTAGTAATAGAAAACTGGCAATTTCATTAATAGAGTAGATCATTTGCTCAAAAGAATATATTAAAGAACTTACTGATGCTTTTAGATTTAATCAAAACAATAGATATAAAAACTTTACTTTCTATACCAATGAATCCTTTAAGAAATAGAATATGTTGAAACAAAGTGTCAGATAGATTTCATTTGGATTCAGACTCAAGACAATACTATTATCAATCAATTCCTAGCAGGAGGACTGCTATGACCTTCAGCAACAAGAGCAGAAATACTAGCAATATTGACAATATTCTATACTCTACCTCAAGATACTAATATCACTATCTTTATAGATTACAAAGTAGCTATTAGAATATAAAATACCATACAATTACAATCACTTATATCATTTAGAAAATAAATCAAAATAGCTAACTGGCCACTTTGGACAAGAATAAAAAATCTAGTTAAGAAAAAAAGCCTTACTTTAACACTAGAAAAGATTTGTGCATATAAAAAAGACTATTTCAACAATATGATAGATATACTAGCAAAATTAGCTAGAAAAGAAAATTCAATAGAATGGTAGCATACATTAGAAATAAGTGCAATATTCTCTATAGCTATATAAAAAGGCCTGATCATTGATATCAATATCTGGGAGTTCATTAAAGGATGGAATTATAGAAAGATTAACCTTGACTGGAATAATCAAAGATAAATTTAGAATAGATGGAGTAAAGAGGAAACCAAGATATGTTGGACAGTTTTTTGAAGCCAGTTTAATATTTATCATACATTGTATATATCCTTTAATAATAACAAGAACAAAAGCTTTTTGGTGAATCTTGCTCATGATGAACTTCTGACATTACAGATACTTAAGAAGCAAAAACCAGAAGTTTATAAATTAATCACTTGTATTAGGTGTAGAACTTATAAAGAAACAACTGATCACCTGTTCTTGTGTTCAGCAACAAGCTTTGAAAGACTAGACATCTGAAAAGAAGCAAGTAGAAAGTTGATCCAATATATTACTGATCAAGTGGAGGTCAAAGATGAAGATTAAAAAGCTATACATCAAGTAATTGATATATGGTTTAATGAGATACAGTAACAAAAACAGAGTTTTTTTAAAACAATATATAGATATACAATATATATAAAGATAAAATGAAAGATATTGAAGACTTCCTCAAACTACATTATAAGATAAAGCCACTTATCACAAAGAAAGCTATAAAAAGATTATGTCAACAGATACAAAAGAATTTCAAGAAAAAGATCTGAAATGAATGCTGCAAAGTGGTAATTGAATGGAAAAAAATCTTGAGTATTGATAGGAGATCCAAACAATACCGAGTTCCAAAAAACAAGCTTGAAAACACAAAAAATCCAGAAAAAGATAATAGTTCTTTATTAAACAAGATATTATATGAAGAACAATCCAAAGGTATAAACCTTGAAAAGATTATTGAAAGATGGATAGTTAAAGGAGGATCATGGTTAAGTATTTGATCTGCCATTTAGAATTTTGGATGATTTACAGTGATGATCTATAAGCAATAAACTTGATAGCTAAAGGATAATCTAAATTAATAAGAGAACAAAATATCATCTCTTAAGTTGTATCTAGAGAAGTTAAACTTCTAATACAGGTACACTGTCATATAAAAATCTTTGAAATTGTATAATATTTTAAATACACAATAAAGATAAGCCACGTCAGCCTAATGGCGAATTAAAAAAAAAAAAAATTTTTTTATTTATATTATTATAATATAATTTTATTTTATTTTATTTTTTTAAATACTAACTTATTTGTTGACCTGTGGATCGATAGCACAGTGGTAGTGCTTCCAGGTTGCAATTACAAGGTCCAGAGTTCAATACCACATTAGGATCAAGTGAAAATTAAGCCCAAGGTGGTATAAAGATCTCATCCCCCATGATTATAATCAAGTGCTCCATAAGGTAATAAGAAAAATCCGTTCACTCATCATGCCTAGAGTAAGAATGACAAAATCAACACAAGGTTCTATATAAGGCTAGCATAAGTGATATGAGCCTTCCAAATATAACTGATCTCAAGTACTTTACAGGAATGCAAAGAAGAACCCCATCTACTTATTACAGCCATAACAAGATAAAATACACACAAGATTCCATAACATGGTCAAAATAAGTGGTACAAAAGTTCCAAGTAAAAGAACTGATCATTCCAAAAATAGAAAGAAGAAGGATCCAATCACTCAGAGGATGACCAAAACATGCCTATAAAGTGATACTGAAAACACAAGACAGGCCCCAATAATTAAGGCTAATAATGGAGAGATCATTGTTCTTCACACAAAACTGAGTCCCCAATCAAGTAACAAGACAGGTCTCATACATATGACAAGTCACAGAAAAAATTTAAAGCACTAATGGAGCCAATAGGATTCTATATAAGAAATCCCCAACACCGGTAGTACTAAGTATCTTAGACAAGTTCCTGACACATTAGTTTCTTCTATAACAGGGGGGATAGCAACAAGTCATCCAGTGAACCATGGTTCTAGAAAGTGTTGTTTCTGAGTATAGAGGTAATCTGATGGATCACTTCATTAAATTGAATGTATAAGATTCACTGCAACCTTAGCTAAGTTAGAATTAAGAAATAGTTCTATACTAGACGGTCATATAGTTACCCTATCCTAGTTAGATGAAACGTAAATAGATGCTCCTTATACTATTCATTGATCTGTAAATCCTTTGACAGTATGGGTAATTACTTATCCCGGTTGACCCTAGAACCAATATTAACTCTAATAAAGTTTCAGAACTGGTATAGGAATAAGCTAACACTTTAAAAAAAAAAAATGCTAACTTATTTGTGTTATTATAACAAGGTTACTTGTATTATCTAAATATTTACATATTAATTTTTTTTTTTTTTTTGATGGGCCTATACCTAATTTTATTGATTTTCAAATTACATATATATATTGTGCGAGCACAGGTACATGGGTATATATTTGGGATCGATAAAGATAATGATAAGCTAAAGTTATTACTAAAACTACTTCGAAACCTATTGCACTTTCTTTTACCAAAGAAAATCAGTATTTTTAGAGTATGCTGATATCATAAAATAAAAATAAAAAAAAAATAAAAATTAAATTGAAAAGTCATGTACCTTCCTGAAAGAGTATCAGTCCTATTTCTTGGCACATGTCTGTCTTGTTCTAATTCCTCTTGTGGAGAAATTTGAAGAAAAGTATTTTTTACCAAGTCTTTATGAAGATAAAGTGGAGGTTATTAAAGGAGACTTTATAGTTTTAAGGCTTATGAAGAGAAAGTAACCAGGAAGGCCCAAGTGATATATTGATGTTTACATAATTGACTTGAGAGTCTTCCAATATATTATCAATTAAATCTATTTCTATTTAAATATGGATATATTTACTTATCTGTGCATCTTATTTCAGATTTAATTCCTTATAGAAAGAATAGCACCTAGTCCCATGATAGATATACCTTGCTAGTGACCATTGGTGTTAATGATTAATAAGGATCTTCCAAATTATCTGATTGGCTCACACATCACTGCTGACATTTTCAAACTCAAGTTTTGATTAATATAGTGATGTTAGTCTTTCAATCTTCCAACTTGAGATTTTTTGAAGATAGAATAAAAACTTCTTGGGTTGCTTTGTGCATAAGCTTTACTACTGAGTATCTTTGATAACTCCATACTTTCTTTGATTTAGATTTTCTGAGTAGTAGAGATTGGAACTTATCTGATATATAATTAGGATATAGATGGCTTTGACTTGAAAACAGGTCAATCGAGCTCTTGTGACTTTTATCGTGATCAGACAAACTCTTTTTTGTATCCAATAATATGTTGGTAGTATGTTCTGTATTCACTCATATCAGACTATATGATTTATGATAGATCTAGATTCTTATGAAGTTGAAAAATTGCATTTAGATACATGAGATGGTCAATAGGAGCTTTTTTATTAATTTTGTTCAATGTTTTTTATATCAGTCAATCAGAATTGGTGAGATCTGTATTATCGGAAATTTTAGGATCAAGCTAGGATAGGCAAAATTCCTCAGAAAGCCATAAAAATAATAGCTTTGAGAGACCACAACACTAGTCAAAGGGTAGAAAAGTGAGTTCTTTAACTGGTTCATAATCTCTGTTATCTTAATTATAGCTGAGAGGTGAGAGGTACTTCACTGTTAGTTCTTTTCCCTTTAGAAACTTTTTTGCCATTGGTAGTAAAGATCAGAACTGAACTTTGCAGGTCACAAAAGTCCAATTTGTCCAAAGGAGATTGTAGACAAGAGAGAAGGAAGGTGAAAGAGTTTTGATAGAACTCTTTGAGTTGATTTAAGGAAAATAATAAGACTCTATTAGTATATAAGTATTAAAACTTCTTGTAAACATCTTTTTTTGTATGGTTAGAGGATTAGCAGAAAAAGTGTCCTTGAGAATTTTCATATAATAAATAATAAAAAAAGCAAATTATTTATATCTTATTTAATTAAAATAAGATAATTAATTATATTATTATTTAATATAAATATTTTAATTGGCATAATTCTTTCCACTGATCCTCTGACTATACACAAAAAAGATATTTGCAAGAAGTTTTAATACTTCTATACTAATAAAGTTTTACTACTTTTTTTAAATCAACTCAAAAAGTTTCATCAAAACACCTTTATCTCTCCCCTCTTTTGTTTACAATCTCCTTTGAACAAACTGAACTCTTGTAACCTGCAAAGTTCAACTTCCACCTTTACTATCTATGGTAAGAAAGTTCTTAAAGAGAAAAGGACCAATGTTGAAGTATCTCTCCCCTCACAATTATAGTAGAGATAATAGAGATTAAATTCCAGTTAAAGAACTCACTCTTCTATCTTTTGACTGATGTTATGGCCTCTTAGAGCTACCTTTTTCATAACTTTCTGGAAAATTTTTCCTATCTCAGCTTGATATTGAAATTTTAAGTAGCACAAATCTCATTAATTCTGATTGACTAACATAAAATCCATTAGACAAGATTAATAAACAAGCACCTATTGGCTATCTCACATGTCTTAATACATTTTCTCAGCTTCATAAGAACCTAAAGTCTATCATAAGTCATATGGTCTGGTATGGATGGATACATGACATGCCTTTGATACATTATTGGACACAAGAAAGAGTCTATCTTACTATGGTAAAAGTCACAAGATGCTCGATTGTTCTTTTCTCAAGTTAGAGCTATCTATATCTTGATTGTACAGTATGTCAGATAAATCCCAACCTATACTGCTTAAAAAGTCTAAATCAAAAAAAGCATAAAGCTATCAAGGATACTCAGTAGTAAAGCTCATGTGCAAAGCAATCTAGGAAGTTTTCAACCTATCTTCAAAAAATCTCAAGCTGAAAAACTAGAAGGCTAATATTATTAGATCAATCAAAACTTAAGTTTGAAAATGTCAACAGTGATGTGTGAACTGGCCAGATAATCTGAAGATTTTTGTCAATTGTTAACATTAATGGTTACCATTAGAATATGTCTACTGAGAGGCTAGGTGCTATTTTTCTTATAAGGAATTAAATCTGAAATAAGATGCATAAATAAATAAATATACTTATATTTAGATAGGAATGAATTTAATTGATAATATACTGGAAGACTCTCAAGTCATTCATGCAAACACTAATATATTACCTGGGCCTTCTTGGTTACTTCCTCCTCACAAGTCTTAAAACTGTAAAGTTTTCTTTGATGACCTCCACCTTATCTTCGTAAAGACTCAGTAGAAGTTTTTCTTTAGATCTCTTTATAGGGAAACTAGAACAAGATAGATATACATCAAGAAACAGGACCAATATCTTCTTAGAAATACATATGACTGTTCAATTTAATTTTTAATTTTATTTTTATTTTATGATATCAGCACACTCTAGAGATGTTGATTTTTCTTTTATAAAAGAAAGGGTAATAAGTTTTTTTTTTTTTTTTTAATTATAACCCTCTATCAAGTTAGTTATGTATGCTTTATTAAACAATTGTAAGCTGTACATTATACATGTGACGCTAAAGCTAATTCTTTAACTAACTCACTCGTCAAAGTCTTATATTTATCTAAGACTCTAAGTGCAACTTCGGGAGTGATTTATCGCTCCGCTAGTAGTTCAGGTGAAAACCCTTCCAACTTCTAACATTATTGCCCGCAGGTCACTACTACGAAAGAAAGAGTAATAAGTCTCCATTTAGTTTTAGAAATAGCTTTAACTTATTATTATCTTTATCATCCTCAAATATATATTCATATACACATGCTTTGCACAATATATATGTGAAATTTTGAAAACAATAAAGTTAGACATGAGCCTATCAAAAAAAAAATTTTTAATTATAATTTTTATTTTTTTTTTTTACCCTCTGTTAGGTTAATTATATGTGCTTTATTAAACATTTGCAAGCTATATATATTAAATGAAATGTTAAAGCTAAATCTCTAACTAACTCACTCATTTTGGTTGTATTACCTCTCTAAGTGCAACTTCAGGAGTAATTTATCACTTCATTAGAGGTTCAAATGAAGATCTTTCCAACTTCTAACATCATTGCCCACAGGTCACTACTGCAGATCATCTTTTGAGCTTTGACAGAGATCAAAACCCCAATTACTTCATGCCATACTTCACTCTATTTAATAGGATTTCTTTCAACTTCTTGTCTTCGACTCTTTTTTCTTCATATATCAGTTTCTTACTGGATTGACTTTCGATGATTTTGTACTTCTTTTTCTAATCTCATGGGTATTATGGTCTTTTTATCTTATCATATTTGTAGATTCCTAACTTCTGTTCCTATTCAATCACTTTTTCACATCTTATATTTTATATTTTCTTTTGGAAGTGATTATATACTTATTCTTGCATCTTTGTTATCCATTTTCTAGCTTCTTTTTCAATTATCTTGCCATGACATGTCAAATCTGCTATTTTTATAACTAGTTCTTCCTCTATTAATTCTATACAAAAGCTAAGTGTGTCCTAACTGGTTTTTGAGATTCTTTCTATCAGTTTTGCTATCCGTTTGTCGATATCTCCTATTTCTATTCTATTATCTATTCTCAAGCTTAACTCTTTCTTTTCTGATTCCATTTTTCTTTTTTTTAAGAGCTTTCTGAATTTTTTCAAGACTCCTTCTATTCTTTTTTGCTATGCCTCATTATACTGAATCTTATAAGTTGGGTATTCTAGCAAGTGTTCTATTGTTTCTTCTTCCTGATCATATACAGTATAATGCATTTTACTTGCTTGTAAAGATCTGATCTTTTTATAGCCAACTTCGTAAGTGTTGATAGCTCATTATTGATCAATTTAGTGAGAAAACTTTTGTTTTATAAGCTTTTAAATGAGGTATTTTATGTGTGTCCCTTATTAAAATATTCCCATACAAGGTCCCACATATATCTATGATGGTCTTGGATTTGTTGATCCATTTCCTTTCAATTCTACTTTGAGTTGTCCATTGGTAGACTGTTACTTTGTTATTAATTTTTTTAATAACTTGTCTTATAGGAGTATCTAGTACTATATTCTGCCATTTAATTTCTGTGATTATCTTATGTGAAACTAATTTTTTTCATTTATCACTGGCAATCTTAATGCTTCTTTGATCAGAGCATCTGCCTCTTCATTATACTGGATATTAGAGTGTGCCTTGATCTTGGTAAGCTTGAGATCCAGCTTCTTTTTCTTTACGAGATCCAGCATATGTACCCACTGGAACCAGTTTTGTTCTTTTAATTATCTTTTGTGGGTCATTTTGAGATCCTCCTTTTCTATAGTTTTCCACTTCAAGATGTAGGCTTGACTATCTATAAAGTTTTTGATCTTGCTATCTACTAGGGCTACTAGTAGTATAGTAACTATTGCTACTAGTTCTGCTTTAGTGGATGAAGGCCAATCCTCTACTTTAGTTTAGAACTTGCTTTCTCTTCTTACTTTTTTTATCTATATCCATGCTACTCCCATTCTCATATTTATATTTCCATGATTTATAAGGGACCTGTTAGAATAGAATGTCATTGGTTTCTTTCTTTGCTTGTTACGGTTAAGTATTTCGATTAGATAGGATTGGTAGGCATCTTCTTCAACATAATCTTTGATGATATTTGTTTCACAATCTTCTATTTCCACTTGTAATACTCTTTCATTCTGGGTAGTTACTTGGTTACTATATATTGTTCTACCTATTATACCTTTCAATACTTCTTTGAAACTTGGAATTTTCAATAATTGGGATCTTCTGGTGGACTTTCTTGCATTGAGATAGGGAATTATATATATTTTCTCTATATTTGTTTCAATTATATATCAGTCTTCTATCTTAATACCTTCTATGCAACCTTGACACTGGGTTAGCTTTGATTCTTGATTTTTAACAGGACTAATATATTTGAAATGCTCTATCTTTAACTGTCTTGAAGTATTATCTAGAATCAATTTTTCTCAAATTATCTGTTGCTGTTGAAATTTGCTTCTTGTAATCACCCAAAGTTTTTGTCACTTGTCAAAGTTGATATTGAGAATGAAATGTTTTGGGCTCCATTTTATTGATTCTTCTTTCCAGGATTCTATAAGCTGTTTTAAACTATTTTCTTGTATTATCTTGATTATAGATAGATATCATCCTGGAATAGATCCTTTGCTTGTTTTCTATAGCAGTTGGAGTATTCACCAGTTTCATAGTTTTCTTGGTTCATGGACAACTAGCTGGTCTATATATGTACATTAGTTTATTGTTTCTGAGTGATGAAATTGCTTTCTTGTACTCTTCTATCAGCAAGTATTCTTTAATTGAACTATTTCCTGAATTCCATTTGAAAATATCATTTTTTTTTTTTTTTTTTTTAATATGCAACATTGCCTATTTTATTGAGTTTATATACAATTACATGTTACTTTGTCAAATAAAGATTATATTACAGACATTTTTCCCATGTGTCTACTGTACATGGTTACAATAAAATCAATTGTTACCAGGTCTAATGGGTACCCGCCACCATCAGTAGCGGGGCTCCGCCTTTGAACCCTTGTGGTGTGTTGTTTCTATTAGGAACTAACATGCCTAGGTACTGTTAGCATGTTCCTTATAGATTTCGATGATGGTGTAGATTCCGCAGAGGATATTGGATATGAGTTCTGTAGGGTATGTGTCCATTTTGTTGAGTATCGGGTCTCTGAGTTTTGTTTTGAAAGAAGATTGTTGTGGTTCTTTCTATTTTTTCCTGCTGATATTCTTTGTCTTTTTTCCCAATGGTATAGGTACTCACACCTATCAATCCAGATATTATATATCCAGAATCTAATAGTGTTGCAGATGCTGTTAACCGTTTCTGCTATTTTGTTAGGTTTAATGTATTTGCCAATGATCTTTAGGATAGTTTTACTGATACCTCACATGATGATTCTGTTCCATATATTATTTACTGCTATGTTTGATGTGAGTTCCTATCTGATGTTGTGAGTAATGTTGTTGTCAATTCTTGTTGTTATTTCTTGATGTATAGAGTTTAATGTGACTTGTTCAATATCGATGCCGTGAAATGAACATCTGAATGGGTGAATATTATCTTCTGTATGTGGATATGCGAATCATGTATCTGACTTGTAGATGTCAGGGCTTCTGATGTGAAGTTTGTCCATTGTGGTGAGCTTCTTGTTCCATAGTTTGAGTGCGAAACTCCTTTGTGTGTGGTCCCATGAGTCTGTTGTGTTGAGGTTGATGGTTGACAGGTGGAGTCTCTGCACTGTTTCCTGCCAGTTTATGTCTTCTGCCTGTTGTTTAGTTAAGTCTTTGTTTCTGTTGAGTGTGATCCATTGATATGTTAACTGTGTTTGCCTAATTTGTTTGAGGGCCTTTCGGACAGTTGTAGTGATTTCTGTTTAGTCTTTGTAATGGAAAGTGAGGATGCGATCACTGAGAGGGACATCAGTTAGCTGTCCTTGAGGGCTGATCGCTTTGTTGTTGTTGTGATACTTTGCCAATTTGTCAGCTTTGAAGAAGGGATGAGTGGTAGTGTGGTTCTATTTATCTGTTTTGAGCCAGGTAATGGGAGTTTGATAATGTGTTGCTATGATGCTGAGATTGCTGATGAGCCTTAGTTCCTTGATTTTTTTTATGTTGTTTTCACTGTATATGTTGTATTCTCCTATTAGGAGAAGTGAATCAGTTTCGATTGTGAGGGATCTTTTCGATCCACTTATGGCTATTGCTATTGTTGCAGCCAGGATCTCTGCTCTGAGTGCTGAAAGTTGTCCTTCTAGTTGTAATCCAATTGTGGCTATGCTTGCATAATTGTCACTAATATTGATGCCTATTCCACATGTGTTAGGGTTGTTTTCAATGTTGTATGCTCCATCTGTATAGATGTAAAAACTGTTGATATCCTTGACTTTGTAATATATTGAGGTAAGTTCTTGTTTGGTTGGGAGTTTAAAGTTAATGGTGTAGAAGAGATCTTGTAGTATATGTGTGGTGCTATCAATTTCTAGTCTGTCAAAGACTAAGTTGGGCTCTGTCAAGAAATGTTTGATACTATCTGGTGATGTTTGTATTCTTTTCTTTAATGTAGAGTCAAGTGAGCTACGTGATTTTGTAGTGTTGATCACAGAAACCTTGAAGGCTCTAATTTTTGATGCTTCTATACAACAGATTTCGTCTCTATTGTCAGTGGTGTTGGAGATATCACAGCTGGTGCAGGTGTTAACAGGAGAGTTGTTTGTCATAGTGTAGTGCCTGATTTTGATAGTGTCAGGTTTTTCACTGATGCGTTTGCCTAGAACTTGTTGGTGTCTAAAATATGTGATGTACCAGGAATGTTGTGTTTGTCCTGGGTTAATTGGTTCTATTTGAATGAGTGGGTTGAAGGATTGAGGAGCAGGTATACTTTGGAGATAAAGTGTTATCTGTTGTTGGAGATATGGGAACCATACTGGTTCTTTTTTCTTAGTTATTTTGTTGTGTAGGGCCCTGACCTGTTGTCACATTAGCGATTTAGTCATGTACGAGCTGATTAATTGTTCGATCCAGAAGAGCTGGTGGGTCCTGAGAGCTGCTCTGTGTTTTGAGTACCAATTTTATTTGATAAAGTCTTCAATAGGATGTAAGTTCGTGTGGTTGGTGTTTACTGTGGTGAATCTGGTGATATTAATATTGTGTTTTTGAATGTTCCGTAGGTAGTCTTGTAGAAAGTTGGCCTTGTTTTTGAAGATGTATAGACAGATGTTGAGAATATTATTCTTTTGCCATGTGAGCTATTGGAGCTCATGGGTGCTGCTATGTATAATATCATCAACAATATTCAGATTAAAAAACAACTGTTGAATGTCACTAGCATGTCTTTGCAACTGTCTTGTTTGTATTTCCATGATGTTGTATTGATTGTTAAGATGAATCATTGTGTTAGGTGCTAAACGGGCCAGGCTGACTCGTTGTCTGAAGCTATGCCTAATTTTTCTATCAATTTTATTACATTCTTCTTGTGTGAGGATTAGGCCTTGTAGGAGATATTCTGTAATAGGGAATATTACATGGTTTGTGATATATCGATGCATTTTGTCTGTGATTTGCTTTCTGGTGAGTGTGTTGCAGAGGGTGGTCATCTTGGACATAATCAACTTTCGTTGGTGTTTCTTGCCAGCTTTGGCTTCGTGCCATATACCTAGGACTCTGATGGCTGTTATTGAGTCTGCTAGTGTTATTTCAAAGTTGTTTATGTGGATATTATTTTGAAGTGCATTAAGTATCAGCAATTCTGATTTGTGTGGATTGACTGTGATGTCATTCAAATTGTAAAAGAAGGTGCTGACATTAATAATGTTCAGAAGATCCTTTCTATTCTAGGTGATTAAGTTAGTGTCATCCATGTATGCTATAATGAATATGTTTATATCTAGAATTGCGTGATTGCTTTGTGAGGGTTTATGACACTGTAGTTAATATTCTTTCATGTTGCTAATGGTAGTGATAAGTGGATCATAGTATATGTGCCAGAGTAAAGGGGACATTGTATCACCTTGGTCGATGCCTTTTTTGACTGGGTATGGATCTGTGTTGCCAAAGTATGTAATAACAGTGTTTTGTCGGTTATTAAAACAGTTTTTGATTAGGTTGATAGTTTGGGTTGGGATTCTGATCCGGTGCATGGAAGTTACCAGTCTTTCTATGTTGACAATGTCGTAGGCTTTGCTTATATCCTGAAAAAGCATGTAGCAGGATTTGCGTGTATATCCTGTGTTTTCTAAGACTTGGTTGATTATTGTTATAGGTTCTCTGGTACTGTGTCCAGGTAGTGCAGCCCAGTTGTGTGGAGACAGAATAGGATTGTTTGTGAGAACCTTTTGCTAGCCTGTTTGTAAGAATTTTTGTGAATAGTTTCTTAATTGATTCTAGGAGAGTTATAGGGCGTGTGATGTTGATATCGTGGTACCATTCCTTCAGCTTGGGAATTGGATATATTGTATCTCTCTTTCATTTCTTTGGGACTATTTCTTTGTCTAAGAGCTTGTTAAAAAAGACTGTGATGAGTTTCAAGAAGTCCTTGCTCATGTGTTTGTATGCTATGTATAGTATTTATGAGGGGCCCGGTGCAGATTTATGGCTAGTTTTGGTGAGGAAATGGTGAGTTCGATGAGCATTATGGGAAGATTGCTTCACTATACCAGTTTGGATCAATTTCTTCTTAGGTTCATATTTTTGTTGCCAGATGGTTCACTTGTGTTTGTGCAACTGACGCTGTTTGGTTTATTCTTTGAAGTGTGACTGGACTTCTTTTTTAATTTTTAAGGGATCAGTGATGAGGTGCTTCTTGGTGACTGTATTGTTGATTAGCTTGCTCGTGATGATACTCTTTCTGAGTTGGTCGAGTATAAACTAAATCATTTGTTTTTTGTCTTGGTCGAACCAAGTGTTGCGGAGTTCTTTCCACTTCTTTATATTGGTCTTGGTTTTTTCCTTCGTTGATTTTTTAATGGCAATTTTTTCTATTTTAATGAGCATATCTATTTCTGATATGATGTCCTCAGTGTTTTGATTAGGGATCCATTCGGGTAGTGGGATTCTGGTAATGATGGCCTTGTAGAGTGTATCACTTTTGCTAGAATAGAATTTGACTGATTTTTTTCCATATAGGACCAGCTGTCTCCTATATTCATTAAGTTGTAAGATAAAGAGTGGTTTGTTGACGACTGTTCTTTTTTGACGGTTTTTCTGTTTTTCCTTGAACTTTTGAATGTGTCTGTTCACAGCTTTGAGGATTATATCATGAAGAGTGTTCCATATTTGGTCAATGTCTGGGTTGTTTTGTGAGAGTTCAACTGCTAACTGATCTTTGGAGGAATCTAGATTGTTTGTGAATGCTAGCTATTGTTCATCTGATATGGCTTGCCAGGCAAATCATGTGTTGTTGTGTGGGCAATGCAATCATTTTGTGGGGAACTCAAGCTCCCAAGTCTCCATATATGTTATTTGGATTCTGTGATCTGTGCTAATACTAGTGTTATCTACTATATATGTGTCGATGGAACTTCAGGAGGATCTGGAGCTGCACCAGATCATGTCGATATGGTTGGCTGCATGGATTGTACTAGTTGTCTTGTGCCAAGTATATTCTTTATTGTGGGGATTGTGGTATCTGAAGGTGTCAAATAGGTCAAGTTCTTCTAGCTTTTGGAATAAGGGGTCAGGGGTACACTTCACTACTTTTCTGTTACTGGAAACTCTATCTATTTTCGGTATGGGGTATGAATTGAAATCCCCTTCTAATATAATGTGCCAATTTTCATGATTGTGTTGTTTTATCCAGGAGATTATTTGTTTTTGGTTTTTGTTTCTTTTGTTGCCTGGCTTTGCGAGTGAATATGTGCCTATAATTCTACAGAATCTTTTATTTGGGAGGGCTAGGTCAATGCATATGAGTCTTTCCAGTTTTTTCTCTATATAAACTACTCTGTCAGTGATGTCACTTCTAATTGTGATGCCGATGCCAGTACCCATGTCATCGTTACTGTGCCACTAGCTGGTGAACCCTTGTATTTTCCAATATTTGGTTTCCATGACTTTTCCTTTAGTTTCTGTTGAGATTATGATGTTCTATGCTTCTTTCTTCCATGTTTCCATCCAAAGTGTTCTTTTTATTAGATCATTTAATCCTTGGCAGTTGCATTTTGCAATGGTCCAGAAGGGTCTAAAGGGGGGATTTTGTGCATTGTTGTCTTGTTCTTTCGAGGTAGGAGATTCTTTTGTGAGTGTGTCTTGATGTGAGGCGTGTGTAGCAGTGCTGGAGTGGTGGTGTGAACTATCTTGTTTTGTTGTCTTTTTTGTTTTGTAGTGTGGAATATTTGATTGCTGGGGAGAAGTATTGTCAGTTGGTTGGTTATTACTAGTTGCATTACCCATGGTTATTTTCTTGTGGTGTGAGATGTGGTTGAGAATCCTGGAAGGATGTTCATGATGGTAGATACCAAGGTGTTCATAGTTCAGTCCATGTTACCGATCGAGTTATGGAGCTGTTATTATTGTTGTTGTATATCATTCATGTTGGTTGACTGTGATGAGACTGGTGCGGTCTGAATAATTTCTTGCTGGAAGTCTTCTTCCATTACTTCTGCGTTGTCATAGCAGTATTGTTCCAAGTTGTAAATTCTTTTGTCGAGGTTGTGTAAGGCTTCCTTGATTGATTTGAGCTCAGCTTGGATTGTTGCAAGCATGTTAACTATGTCCTGATTGGAGTCGTGGTTAGCATTCATCTGGTATTGTTGTTGGGTCCTGTGTTTGACAGCTGATGCATATAATCCTGGGTAATTAGATATTTTTCTGGTTATAGATAGAATAAGTTTTTGTATAGAGACAGAGTTGGCAGATCTATAGCATTGATATAGTTTTCCGAATTTGTTGACCTGTTCTTGGTTAAATTTCTTCCACTGTTCTCTTTTTTCCTTAATATTGCATTGTGCAACTAGGTGTTGTGAGCTATTGCAGATATTGCATAGTTTGGTTTCAATTGGTTTGCACTCCAAGGTGGTTTCTCTGAGGCTGAATGTTTGATTAAAGGCTTTCTGAAGGGACTTCTCATTTTCAAAAATGAGGATGGCATATTTTCTAGGTTTGTAAGATAGGAGACGGAGATGTAGTAAGTTTTTGTCCCTGTTTTTTGACAAATTAGTTTGAAGTCAAAGGCATTTGTATTGGGTGGAAGGTTCGTTAATTTAAGAGAGTGGGTGCCCGGTTCTTCATCTGTTCCAGGTCCCATTCGGTATCGAAGATTCTGACTGAGTGTGCCTTAATTAGTATGCTCCATTGGTTGATGAGTTTGAGTTTATTTTCTTTATTAGTAAAAGTGATGGTCACTAATTGACACATATTTCTGTTGTTAACTTGATGTTGTTAATCTGGCCAAATTTGGAGAAAGTTTGTTGTACATCTATGAGTCTTGTATTCAGGAGGATGTCTTATATCCTGATACTGCATTCCTTATTGAGCTTGTATAGCGTTTTTTTCATGTGTGATAGTCAAAGATTATCTGTGTTTGGTAAGATAAGGTTGCTTGCGTCATCTGTTGTTTGCTGATCACTGAAAATGATAATAATATAGTCTTCCTCTTCTCGTCATTCATTCTGAATGAGTAGTAGGCTTTCTGGGGAGTTAAGAGCTTTAGTGAGAAAAGATATCTTCTTGTGTGTGCTGTCACCTGGTATTAATAAAGCCTTGGCTCCGAGTTTGATTCTCTTCCATCCATATCTGATTCTAGTGTTAAAGAGAGACCTAGGTCGAGGTCTTGTGTTGGGTGTATGTGTTGTCAGTTGTTTGTTCTTTTCCTTGTAATTGCCAGCGGTTTGCCAGTCATCCTCTGTTTCTGATAGACCTTCGTTGATGTCCATGTTGATGTCAGAGTCATCTATCCTTGCTGGATGTTGTTCAGAGAAGTTCTCTCTGGTTGTGTGTTCCTGAAGGGCTGGTGCCAGGAAGTGTTCTCATTCGACTTGTTCACTCTATGAGCTGGAGCTGTTGTTGTTGCTTTTGTTGCTGCTGGTTGCTATTATATTATTGTTGGGAGGCTTTGTTCTCGAGCGGAGGTGGTCTTGAAGGGGGAGAGATGTTTTTTGTTTTCATTTTTGCTTTAGATGATGGTTGTGTATTTCTTTTTTGGTGTCTGCTCTTTGTTTTTTCAATAGGGGTAACCTTTCTCTTGGTTATCTTGTTTATGTTGTAGTTTGGCCTACTGGTTATATATTGTTGTCTCTTGGGTCTCTCTATGTCTTTTTCTCTTTTAGCATTTTGTTACCTGGGTTTGCTGTGCCATAGGTGAATGGAAAAAAGTGTATGAAAAATTTTTTTATTAAAATAAAGCCAGATTAATTTAAATATATTTAATTTAATTTAGTTAAATTAAAGCAGTTATAGTAAAACATGCTTTGAAACAAATTCAAAATATATCAAATTGGTTTCAAGTTGTTTTTGCATTGAATCTGAATCAGATTCAATTTTGAATCAGATTCGGATTTGAATTTGGGTTCGAATCAGATTCAAAATCGGATCGAATCAAATCAAATCAAACTCGGATTCAAATCGAATCGAATTAAACTATTATAGTTTCGAATTGGATCAGATCAGTTTAAAATGAATCAGATCCATATCTGATTAATATTCATAAAAATCAGATCAGATCGAATCTAGTTAAAATCAGATCCGATTTGATCCATTGTGATCATTACTTCATGCCTAATAAAAAACAGAATCTTATCAAAATTAAACCAGGCTGCACTGTCAGGATGCAATATACAGGAACCTATTCACTAGTTGAAAATATTTATTTAGTATAATGCCACTTATATAATATTTGTCTAATAAATAAATAATTTGACATATTAATAACATTAATCAATTTTTACTATATAATTTGACATATAATTCAGCATAACTAAATTGTCAATCAATTTTTACTATATAATTCAGTATAAATAAATTGTCAATCAATTTCTATTATATAATTTGACATTATTTGCAATATTTGTACTATTTTTACTATATATTTCATTAAAATTTTTCTTAAAAAATCATCAAAATTTATTTTTATTTTTATTTTTTTTTATCTGCAACTGGTATTAGATGTGAGCCTTTTATTTAAGAATTATTTTAAACTTGGACCTGGGTCCTTTGGCATGATACCAATCATCTCTTACAAACTATATATCTCTATATACATGCAGATTAATGATAATCTGTCATGGCTTGTCCTTGTTAAGCCTACACATCACTCCAAAAATGAGGCAGACTCAACTAGGGGCCAGTGATTGATAATAGTAAAATGGTGCTATTGGTATAGTTAGCATATCTGTTTACAAAAGGACCTAATATTTATACTAACTTATACACTAGATTGAATCCTCAAGGCAAGGATTATTTAACTACTCAGATACCCTGATACTTTTTACTTGAACCTCAGAAGGGATTTCTTTCTTCTTTTTACCACCTGCAGCATCACAAACAAACCCTGTTTGGTAAGTTCTTCATTTAAGCAAGCATCAGATTGGGATTTTTCAAGCTAGAGTAGTTAAGTGATGATTTGGTTAGTGAGAACAGGTTTTTTGTTGCACTGGACCTGGAAACCAGTTTGGGTCAAGATATAGGCTGTGGGTCTTTCCTTAATAGGGGCCATGATCCTAATAAGGCATAATCATTCTATGCTGATCTTTTGGAAGGAGTAAGCTGACCACAGTTTTTGGTGGAATTTTGGGAGAAAATTAAAACAAGAGGATATCCCATTGTCATGTCTCTTGAGTTGAGTAGTGGTGGTATTATCAAGTATTCAAAGCAAAAGCTCTCGTCTAGCTGTTCACTTCTGATCAACATGATGGCAGTCTAGGCCTTAGCAAGTAAAGCCTTATACTTTTGGTACTGCCAGATGAAATTCCCGCAGTTAATACCTCTTCTCCATTTATATGGCTTGGTAAAGTAGCTAGAAATTATCAAAATTTATACATTTGCTGAATTTTACTTATATTATATTTTGATTTAAAGAAATTATGGCTAAATATTTGTAAAAGTCTTATTAATTTGAGGTTCTATATATAAATGAAATAAATAAGCTAAAAATATTATGAATAGAAATTATACATTCATGTCTAACTAGGTAAAATTTAGTATTCTATAATTCAACATTTGCATTATTTTCAGATCCAAAATAAAATCTATTTTTTAATGAATTTACCAGTTTGTATTACTAAATAAAGGCCAATCGATATCAATAACCATATTTAGAAAGTTTGTCAAATATATAAAAAAGAATTGAACTTGTTTCAGATATAAATTGATATTTACATCATAATTCACAAATCTAACTAATATAAATGAGCCCTTAATATTTCATGAGGACATAACAGAATTGAATATTTACTCCCAATTTAGAATCTACTATATTGATCTGCTCTATTTCAAATAATTATTAAATTTTCATTATCTTTCATAAATAGTCTCCAAAAGTCCATGGTTTTATAAGATACCTTATAGTATTTAATAATAGATCTAATATTTCAGCTGATACCTTTAAATTTGATTTTTTTAGATGCAAGAGTTTACTTGGAAAATGTTCAGATCTATTGATTATTGTTTTATAAATATTATATGTATTGTTTAAAAATTGATATAACTTGTCAGCTGAAAACTGATCTAGTTCTGAAATTGAGTCAATATTTGATCGATTATTTAAAATTTTAAGCTTCTAATTATTAGAATAGAACATAGTTAAATTAATAATTTGACAATCATTCATCAATCTTCACATTAATTCAGGTTTAATATTTTAGTGACAATTAGGTAATGAATCTAAATTAAAAATTCATTGGAATTCTACTTCTAAATATTAAATTTGTTTAAAAAACCTACCTAATATACTATTTATACTCTCAAATTAAAAGCATCAAAATGTATATACAGTAATGTCCTATAATCATATATGCATTCATATTAATATAATAAAAGATAAAGATTTAGAGTAATTTTTTCTTCACCATATTTTTGTTCTATTAGTTTAATCATTGTGACTAATCTTTCATAAGCCTCATTTAATTAATTTTGTCTTAAAATTTGACATATTAAGATTTGATAAATCTTGACAAAATTCATTAAAATTTGGTAATTCATATCTAAAAGATGCTTCCATAAAATGATAGTTGCATTTATTTTAAAAAAATTTCTTTACTAATTAGTAGTAAAGTTCAATAATCATTTACCACTATTTACTTTTCTCGGAATTTGGCCAATATCTAATGGTATTTGAAAAATTTCTATCATTGATTGTATTTTATCCAATGTATTATTCATTAGTATTCCTTTTTTGATTCATATTCATTTAACAAGCTATTTACCAATACCTAAGAAAAGACAATATATAAGATTAATAACTAAATACTGGATTGGATCAAAATAAGGTAGGCAAAAGAATTTAGATTATCTGGCATAATTCTCACTGACAAAATATTTTTGTGTCACATTTGATCTTCAGTACCTCTATTTGATAGAATCTTATTTATGTGTTGCCAAATTACTCAGTATAAAATATTCATTATATCCTCTATGCCACCAAAATTATAATAATTATTTTTATAATTGACATTTTTCTTGCAACAATGATATAATACTAGTGCTAAAATATGTCCACACACTTTTTGTGCAGTAGGAATATTACATAAAATTAAAATTAAGGCTACCCAGATTATTTTTTTCTCTTTATTTTTGGCAATTGAATTGAGCTTTATTTCTTGTCATAGTTATATAAATTTGTTGACAATTGGAGAAAAGTAATAGTTTATTTGATGTAAACTTGGTTCACTAAGACCTGATAATATGTCAAGAATCAATATATTTTCGTATTTAAATTATAATTTGCATGGAAAATTTATGATAGTCATATATATAACTCCAGTACTATGCACTTTATTATCGAATGTTTGAAACCAGTTGATATTTAGCATAAATCCCAAATACGAATCAACTATCTCTTTGCTAAAAAATAATTCTGAGTTTTTATTTTTAAAAGTTTTCAAATATCACCATCATAAATATTATATAAAAGTTCATCAATACTTGATTATCTACTCAATTCTGAAGATTAGATTCAAAATTTGGATTTTGATATATTTGCAACAATTGATACTGAATAGTAGAATATGGAAAAACTAAATTAAGCCAATTAATTACATTTCTGTTTAATAATTCTAATTGTATAAACAATGTAATATTGCAAGTTTTTCTTTTTTTTATTGTCAAATTGGGAAATTCAATATAAATATACTTCATAATTGATAGCTAATTATTTTTTTGAAAATCAAAAATATCATTCTGTTTATACAATTTGTGGCATTTTTAATATGTTACAAAACTAACAAACTGATCGGATGATTCAAGTTTATTGTTGGTGGTATACAAAGGCCCAAAAAAAAAGTTAAAATTCTTCACTACCAATTTCAATTGGCACCAATTTCATAAATTTTAGCAGTACATCTGTTGCACTATTTGATAAATTAAATAGAATTCTATAGTTCATAATCCACAACAAAATCCACATAAAACAACTATCTAAAAATTTGTTCGAATTTGATGAAAATTGATATTTTAGTGTCAAATAATCTTCAAATGTATAATCTATTTCTTCCTTATCATCAACTTCAGATTCATTATTTTCAGAACTTGCATCATTCAATGATGGATTTTGTTGATTGTTGCTTAATGACATAATTTGACTTAATGAAATATTTCTTGTTTTGTGCCGAAATGTGAATTCTTTATTTGTCAAATATTCACCTTTTGTTTTTTGATATTTATATGAAAATTCTGATTATGGGTTAATAAGTGATTCATTGCATTTACTACAGCTGCAAGTAATTTTCACTTTTTTGGATTTTTTCTTAAACTTTTATTAAGTAAAGCTGAAATTAAATACTTTCTTGATATTTTGAAAATTGGTAAATAGTAATATAAAGTGGCAAATTTGTGATTGATATATTAATAGCTTTGAATTGTAATATAATACAAGTGTAATATGACAAATAATATATAGTATAATATAATATGTGATTCTGAATTATAATATAATATAACAAATAATAGTATAATGTATGCAGCCCCAAATTGTATTAAAACAATATGAATAATTTTATTTAAATATTTCTTTAATATTTCTTATTAATACCTAAAATGTTTGAACAAAAAAACCAACTGGACTCACTTTTTACAGAAAACAAATACCCTCACCTTTATAACCTTCATAACCTTCCCTGCTATCTCAAACTTCTTTTGTATCAACTATATCAAAAGTGACAACATTTTGTTCAGTAACACCTGGTGTCAAATCTTCAATCCCTACTATAGCTGCTAAATTGCTTAGAAGAGGATCATCTATTGTATTGCCTGAAATATTGGTATCTGAAGTTGCACAAATATTAACACTAAAAGTTGAATTGTTATCGGAAACTCAAATCAGGGAGGATATTGAAAAAGGTTAAAATTAAATTATTGTTGAATTATTAAAATTTATCTTTATTAATTAACAGATTTATTTGGAAAATGAAGAATTACGTGCATGGGTTGAAACTCTAGAAAGAGAAAATACTGAATTTGTAAAACAATTAGATCTAATGAAATATATTAACAATAAGTTTTCCAAAGAATCAGAATATCAAAAAAATTAATAGAAGATTAAAAAAGGAAATTGATCAGCTCAAATCTGTGAAACCTAAACTTAATCCTATAGTTGTAGAATCAAGAGCAATTGATATATCAGAATCTGAAAGTTTGCTAAGTTTAGGAAAGTATCAATAATTTAATCTAGGAGAATCAGTAAAGTGGCAAACTAGTAAAACTGGTTACTGAAGATGAGCTAAACCAAAAGAAGCAAGAGCAGAAATAAAGATCTTAATGAAAACTATTCCTGATGAATATAAATTGAGAGTATATGAAGTTTTTTTAAGTGATATGAATAAAAAAATATTACAAAAGTGTATACCCGAATTAATAAAATCTATGGCTCCACATTTTAATCTCTCACAAAAGCAAATAAATGAATGGTTAGATACTTTATATCACTATTAGAAAAAAGATATCAAAAGGTAGAAACTGGAAAACTAGAAGCAGACAATTATCGCTTATATAAAAATAGCCAGTTAAATAAGTAAGATTAATAATATCCTGCATTTATACTACCTTAAAGCATTAATTTTTAACAAATAATTAAGAAAAAAGCACAAAGAATTAAAAGTATACAGTCATTTATTGAATGAAGGTCAAAGAAATTGTCAAATATCAGAATGATTTAACTGATATAATTAAAGAAACAAAGGTACATTTACTTGAAGAAAGTGATATTAATCCAGAAAACCCACTAAAAGAAGAATAAATATATATAATTACAGTTGGCATTCTGAAGAGGTATTTTTTGATAAAATATTTTATACTAAATAATCATAATATTAATTATAATTACTTATAGTTAACAAACGCACTCTTTCCTGAAAATCTCAAAACTGAAAAAATTTCCTTATTTGGCAACAGAAAAAACAAAAAACTCGAACCCAGCTACATAGTAGCTCCCATCGAAATGGCCTCCACAAGGGAGCTAAGAAGTACAGGTAGACAAATGACACCAGAATACAACATCGACAGACTTAGCAAGAATAATGGTAGAATCCTAAAACCAAAGTTAACAACACCATCAGCGCAACTGAGACACACTCCCCTAGGAACAAGAATGGCACTTCCCAATAATAACACATACAAAGGAAAGGAGAAAGATACAGCAACCGAACAACCGAGGGAGATGGAAATCGAAACCAAGGAAACAGAACAACCTGCAGCACCAACAGCTATTTCTTCTTTCAGCAGGACACTCTCTCCCATCACGATCTGCGAATCTGAAGACCTAGGTGCTTCCAAACTGCAAATCCAAGACACGCTGCCAGACATCACAGGACAAACAAAATACAGCTACAATAAATCAGAAGATACCCATTATAAACCCTCCACTCTAGAGGATAGAACAGAACAACCAAGTACGCTCATGCCAGGAAAGGCAGTAATTAATCTAGACTTTGTTTCAGGGCAAACACCGACAGAAAAAATCGATTTTATCAAACAAAGAATGGGGCACCTTCCCTCCCTGAAACATGTGAGATACGAGTATCCAACTGGCTTACCTAAAATTGCAGTCGTCATGTCCAATCATGAAGAACTCTCTATGGTATGCACGATCAACATTACAGACAATGAAAAAGCCAAATTTAGCAGGATTGCACCACTTTCATCACATGAAAGTAAATCACGTACCATCCGAGTATGGGACATTCTCCAACACTTCTCCAAAAAAGATCTAGCAGAATTCTTCAATGACCAAATCAGCATTGACTACATCACCATGCAAAAGGCCGGTCCATTCCAATCAGCTAACATCACTTTCACAAATATGTCTGACTATGTAGAAGTAGCCAGGAATGGTCAATCAGCCGCAGCCACTACTCTTGTAGAATATTCCCCTTCTACAGAACCTACGAAATTAAGAACGAAAGAGAGCGATACAGCACAACACTAACACAACTCCCCTAGAATTCTACAGCATCAGACCTTTCAGTAATCAATACCAGCACAAATGCAAAATCATGCTATATTCCACGTGACAATGACAATCAAGCAAAGAGATTTGCCATCTTCACATATAAGATGGAAGAGGACCTCCAAGCAGCAAAAAAATCAGCACCCCTTATGAAGGAGATACAAACACAATGGGTGGACTGCGAAACTAAGCTCTGTCTGATATGTAGCTCTCCAACCCATAACAAATTTGAATGCCCTGAGAAACCAGAGTTTTTTCCATGAAGATAACACACAAACCGCTCAAACAACCCGAGGATTACCTCACAAAATAGACCAGAAGATTAAAACCCCTACAGAAGTCTCAAGCATGACAACAACAGAACACACAGAAGAAATAATAACCCTCGAAGCTATGCAAACATTCTGAAGTATGGACACATGCAAGAACAAGAACAACACAGTGAGAGCATGTGGAAGATCCTTCTCTCACTGCAAAAGGAGTTAAGAAACCTGAAAGAGAACCTCCAAGACTTAAATGAGAGAGTGGATGCCCTTGAGCAAGAATGCACCAACAGATACCCAGAAAGCATAAATGAACTGATGGAAGACCTAGAAGATAATAATACTATAACCAACATGGTACCAAAACAAACCCCGTGAATAGCATCCAAGATATCAGAGCTTCACAAGAAGCTTACCAAGAGCAACTTAACAAAATGAGTGCCACAATGGAAGAAGCAATCAATCTCTTTAAAATCTCGCAACAGACAGCTTCCCCTGCTCCCAACACAACAAAATAATATGAGTATACAAACACAGAGTCAGGTCCTACAAGGGCAAGTGAAAAACTCTAAACATACTCATAACAACACCTTCATAACAATATCAACACTTTCAACCAAGACACACGAGACAAAAGATAACCAACACAACACGGTACAAACTAACACTTGGAAAATAGGTACAATCAACATCAGAGGAATAAACGAAGAAAGTAAACAGATTGCACTAACAAACTTCGCACAAGATGAACAATATGACATCATAGGAATAACAGAGACATGGCTTCCACATAACCACAAATGGACGAGCGAAGGAGACAACTATGCCATATGAACAACAAGAGACAAGCAACACCAAACAAAAACTGGAGTGGGACTCATTATTAAGAAGAAATGGGCAATACATATCTTCAGCTCAGGGACCTAACAAGACAGGGCCATATATATCGACATGGCTTTCAAGGCCAAAATTAGATATCGGATAATCGCAATCTATAGCCCGGCCAACTCAATACTAATCAACAAAAGACAGGCACTGATTAGATGGCTGGAACAAGTCATCCAGGAGGCTTCAAACAAGAACTTCTTCATAATCGTTCTGGGGGATTTCAATGAGATAGTAATAATACTCTAGATAGAACAACTACAAAAAAGAAACCGGGCACTCACAGGAGAAAAATCATCAACACACTTTTGACCTTCGACTTTACTGACACATACAGGTTTACAAACCCCCTTACCAAGAGCTATATATATACAAGAAGCAAAAGTCAATATGGCAGTAGGCTAGACTACATATGGGTATCCAGACCAATAGTACAACACATCATATACGCATCTCACACCTCACTAACCACAACAATCAACACTGACCACTGAATGGTAACCTTAACAATGAGCACATCACACAGCAACTGGAATAAGTTAACAAATAGGAGGAACAACGAGGCCAGACTAATCGACTATGAGAACTTGACTGAGAAGCAATGGAGCAAGTTTCAGGAGGAGATAGAAAGAAAGGCAGAAGAGATTATATCAAGAGGCCAACTACCATTAGAAGACATCTGGAATCTCTTAAAGATATCTTATTAAAAGCCAGCAAAAAAAAATCTTAAAAAAAGATGAGAAACAGAAATGTTACAACATTACATGTTTCACACTACAGAGAAACAATGGAACTACCCCTGGCCATGGGTAAGCTATACAGAACATTCAAGAGATACATAACAGCAGATGCTCCAAACAACGAAATGAAAAAAAAGATCCTAGAATTGGTAGAAGCCAGCAATAGGAAAGTAATGAGAATCAGTGCACCTCCCACACAATCCAACAGTCACGACCAACAAACCAAACAATACCAATGGATGGCGGAACTCCACAAAGCATGGAAAACAGAAACAGTTATAGCACAACAAATAATAAAGAGAGAAAGAAACAAGATCATCAACAGCAGGATCATAAAACGCTTCAAATACCTGCAAGAACAACCTAAGAAGATGATTAGCAGCATACTAAATAGACCATACAGGAAAATAGATACAATAAGACTCATAGAACACTCACCAACAGGAGACACGACAATTATCATGGATGTAGACCAAATCAAAACTAGGATTCACGACCATTTCAAAAAATGGATGCAGCCCAGAAAACCCTTAAACTTGCAAGACACCCCAACTGGAATAACAGATACGTACCAATTGAACACATCAAACCAGAATGGTACAATAACTGTATAGCCAGAATAGACAGTCAAGAGATCAAAGAAGTCATAAAAACCAAAAACAAATTCAGCACACTGGGCCCATAAAAAATCCCATACATTATCTTGAAAAAACTGGGACCCAAAGGCATCCAGGTACTAAAAACAATCTACAACAAGATCCTAGAAACAGGCAACATCCCAAAGGACTGGAAACAAGAAGAGGTCTACCCGATCCCAAAACCGAAAGAATGAATGGGAGACATAAACATCTCCCGCCCAATTACCCTGCTGGAAACAACAAGGAAGATCTTTATGTCAATCCTGAATGACAGATTAGCGACAACACTGAATCAAAATCACATAACAAGCAGGAACAACGGGCTGGTCTCCCAGGCAGTAGCACACAACAACCCATACACATTATGAATAACATTCTGGAAGAAGCAAGAAAGTGTGGGAAAGAAGCATGGATCTTTAGTCAGAACATAAGCAAGGCATACGACTTAGTCAACAAAGACATGTTAATGCTAGCCTTAAAACACATTAAGATACTGAAAGCTATAATAAACATCCTGAAAGACACCCTCACAAACAAACAGAACAAGGTCATCACAGCACATGGCTATACGGACAAGTATAGGATCCTAGACGGAATAGACCAAGGAGATACACTATTCCCACTCCTATAAAGAATCTTCTATGACCCCTTACTCCAGGAAGTAGAGGACCAAAAGAAGGGATATGAGATGAAGGTAAGTTGGACGACCGACCTCACCACAGATAGTAATCAGGGGACACCACAACACATGACAACACAGATGATCTCAGCTACAGCATACATGAATGACACCACATGGTACGCCTCAAGCAGAATAGACATGCAGCACATTCTTAACATTGCTTCAGAATTCTTAAATATCAACGACATACAGGCAAACGGGGACAAATCATCTCTCATATGTATAAACAGAATCAAAACTGATCGGGAGTTGGGAGTCACACTAACCAGAATCAAAATCCAGCCCATGGAAAGAAATGAAACAGCACATATTTTGGGAGTCTGGATCTCAGAGAACGGAAAAAAACAACATCAAAAGCAATTAATCAGGGAAAAAATTGACAACCACATGAACATCATCAGGTGGAAGAAGATCACAGACAAGCAAGCACATTATGTAATAAACCAGGTGCTATACCCAGCAATCGAATACCTGCTTAATGACCTGGTACTGTCAGAACAAGAATGTAATCAGCTCAACAGCAAAATTATCAAGACCTTCAAACATAAATGCAACTTACACACGACAACTTCCAATACAATCATCCATGCAGACTTTGGATACAGACTCTTCAATTTATGGGACAGACAAGTTAAATTGCATGCCAACAATTGGGTCAAGAGAACAAACAGCCACACATCTGTAGTAGAATAGTATGGATAAGACTACAACAACTCCAAAACTAGTACTGGTCAAAATCATCAATGTTAGAAGACAAGTATCCCTTCTGGATTAAGAGATGCCAAAAACTCACAAACGATAACCTCAACAAGCTCAAAGTACAAGGCATAACCTTTCAATTGAACAATCACACCACAATAGGTATCCCACCGAGCGGAGGAGAGGTAGCAATAAAAGACATAACAACAGAAAGTTGGTATAACCAAAATAGATCTTCCTTAAAAAAAAGAGGAATCCTCTTTAAGGAACAATTAATGAACGATGACTTCTCAAGACCACTTACCTGGCAACAACTCAGAACCAAAGGAGGTAAACAAGGAAAAACTCCCAGATGGTTCCAAGACTTACAGAAGATCATATGCATTGATCCAGAGAAAAACTCATACACAAACATCAAGAATCCCACCATGAGCAGTACAAGCAACAGTTTTCGAAACAATACACCGGTCCTCCAAGAACCTCGATTAAATGGATAGCGATAGAAACAGATAGAGAAGTAACAATTTATAGGAAAAAGAAACACACAGTCCAATAAAATTATCACAAATCACATGATAACTGACCAATCAACATCACCACTTTTCAAGTGCAAAGGTTGCCACAAAAATAATTAACAACTGAGTAGTCAGTACAAGGAACAAGCCCAATGTATTGCAGAGCTAATAAGAACTAAAATAATCAACATCACAGTGGATAGAAGCTCTAAATCAACCAATCCAGAAAACAATCAAACTACAAGGCAACCCACCGTAGACAGGCTGTGCTCCACCCCTCGAGAAATCAGATTAGCAATACAAAAAAGAGGAACAGTGATAGTACCTATAGAAACTCCACAGATTCGTCTGGATCATATCTCAGAAACGACACACATAATCCATAACAGACTAATAGGAGATCAGAGTCTTATAAACAAACTAATGCACATTAAGAACTAAACAACCTCAGGATCTGTACAGACGGATCTTTCTCAAGACACTCAGAGAGAAGCAGGATAGGCCTAGGCTGGATAATAACTACTCAAACGGAGGAGCAAGTGGCAGAATTCCAAGCTGAGACACAGGACACTCTCTCATCCACAAAAGCAGAGTTAATGGCAATCTTAATAGCTATATGCACCATCGGTACCAACAAAACAGTAACTATCCTCACAGATAGCTAGTCAGCAATCAACATCCTTAGAGACATCCCACCTCAGAAAAGACACAAGAGGAGCCTGAACCATCCGAACCAGATCCTGAGCAGCATCACCATAGACATAATCAAAACCAAAGAAATCACTGTTATCTGGAAGAAAATAAAGAGTCACTTAGGTATCCAAGGCAACGAAAAAGCAGACCATCTCGTAACAACAGGCATTATGAACAAATCCAAAGGTAGTATAACAGTGAATGCACAAGCATCCACTGGCATAAGGATGGTCACCAGGTGGAACCAAAAAGTATACAACATCGCAATCAAACCACTTATAAAACAGATACTCAGGAATAAGTGGGCAAGTAAATGGCACACACTATGAAGAAACCAGGAATGGCCAAACCAGGAAACATCCAAAGAAATCCACTGGCCACTGACCTTGGAGCTTTTGATGCCAACAGGGATCACTTCAACACAGACAAACCTTGAAAACCACCAAGACCGCTCCTTCAGAATCAAGACATGGACAGGCAAACTACCAACAATGAACAAATTATACGAGCGATGCCCAGACATCTACCCAGATGACAAATGCAAAATTTGTAATCAACACCAAGAAACAAACAGCCATGCTTTCTACTGCGGCCTGGCAAAAACAAAACTTTAGGAAGAATACATCAAGGCCCTCATGAAGAAAAGTGCAGCGAGAACCGAAGAAAAATAAACAGAACCAATCCAAAGCAAGTGGGAAAGAACTTCAATAATGAAAGAACACAAGGAAACAATCAGAAACTACCACAAAATATAATGGAAGGATATAGTCAGAGGTGCTATAACACATGGCATAATCCAAGTGGCAGAAACTATAATCAAGGATAGGAACAAAGTACTGGAAGCAATCAGAATAGCCTCCCGCCAGTTTTGGCAGGCTAAATGGGAGGTGTGGAAGCTTAGATGCAACATTACAGTAGACTGGGAAAAGAGTCAAAACATAAACAAGAAGCTCAAGAGACAAAAGCATCACAAAAATCTAAGACCCCTCCTCCCAACACAGTAACAAGAAGCCCAGACTAACCAGCCACCATGGCAATCAGGAGTTTCGAGATAGACCCAGAACTAGAACAAGCGAAAATAGACCTGAAGAAATATTTAAAAGACAAATTCGACAGCCTCTACATAGAACTTACTAACATCATCACAGAAAATACACTACAAAACAGCTACTTCCCCTTTTACTTTTTCTCTATACACATAAGTGCTAGTGGAGTCCTGACACGCTAGCTTCCACCACAGTGGACTGCAGCAAGTCACAGGGTTTCTAGCTATAGAATACTGAGCCATAGCATTTTTTCCTTTCATAAATGTAATAATCCACAATTAAATTTGTGTATATCTGTCAGTATTAATAAATAAATAAAACTCAATGGCAGGACTTCGCCAGTTTTATAAAAAAAAAAAAAAATTATTTATAGTTAAAGGATTTGTTGAACATTTGAAATCAATTCAAGCATTCCAGCCAATTTGTAAATAATATTGTAATAATTCATATTTCAATGTGACTCCACCAGAAGGCTTGTTGAATTGGGTACACATTTTGAAAGAAATTTTAGAATGTGAACAAGAAAAAGTGATAGAAAAAGGTAAAAAATTGGTAAATAAATCCAAAAGATGAAAAATTACTGAATATGAGGAATTATTAATATATTCAGAGAGTGAGTAACAAACTGAGGAAAGTGCCTGAATGGGTGAAATTTGGGGGCAATTAGGTTAGAAGAAAAAAGTGAAAAATCTCAGAAAACATTTGATAAGGTAAAACCAATTGTGGCTAGTTTTAAAAAAGTCAAGTCGAAATTTTTAAAGAAAAAAGAAAAGCAAATAGAAAAGGAGAAAGAGGAGGAAGAGAAAAACAATGAATAATTTAGTCAATTGATTTTGTAATTTTTCAATAAATTTCATGAAATTTGAATTTTTTGCTACAATAATTTTTTTATCAAATTTTTTCCTACAGTAATTTTTTTTGCCAAATTTTTTCCTGCAGTAATTTTTTTGCCAAATTTTTTGCTACAATATCAATTTTTTTGTCAAATTTTTTACACAATATCAATTTTTTTGCTGAATTTTTTGTTACAGTATCAATTTTTTTGCTTAATTTTTTTCATAGTATCAATTTTTTTGCTGAATTTTTGACTGTAGTATGCAAAAATTTTTTTGTTATAGTATATAAAATTTTTTTTTGCCACAATATTGCCAGATTTTGTATCAAATTTTTTTTCACAGTATATTAATATTTTTTGTTAATTTTTTGCTAATATTTTTAATACTGAGTAGTAGCAATTGCAAATAATTCATCAATCTTTTTATTATTAATTTTTATCAAATTCAGCAATAATTCGACAACTGAATAACATAATTTTGACTAATAATTTATTTAATAAACAATATTATTTAGCATGTCAAAGAAACAAAAAAACAAACATGAATCCTCAATCAAGACATATCAAAAGTATATGATTCAGTGAACTTAGAGATGCTAATCAAGGTCCTAGAACAAATAAAGATTCTTACAAGATAATTAATATTCTATTCAACATCTTCAACCAGAGACAAAATATAGTCTTCACATGTCATGATCCAACAGAGGAATATGAGATTAACAATAGTATCAATCAAGGAAACACAATCTTCCCTACTATTATGGTAAATCTTCTATAATCCATTAATCATAATAATCAAAAAAAATTTATAGACTACACAATAATAATCAAATCCTACAGAAACTTTAAGCTAGGATGGAAAAATTAAAAAGTAAATATCGTGATCAATGCTTATATGAATAATACCATATCAATTACAGATAACAGAAAAGAGCTACAACAAATTATTAAAAAAGCAAAGAAGTTCTACAAAATAAATAATATAAAAATTAATCCACAAAAGTTCTAGTTGCTAATTATTAATGAAATAGATAACAATTTTATACAAGGTATAGAAATGAAAGACCAAATTATTAAAGACTATCTACAAGAAGTACCAATAAGAATTCTGGAAGTCTAGTATGACAGCTCAAGTAAAAAAGACTAACAAAAAACTCTAATCCAACAAAGGTTCAGAAAGACCAAGGAACTTATAGGAATGAAACATCTAACTGACAAATAGATGCAATATATAATTAATTACATCCCAATCCCCAGCACAGAGTATCTGTACAATGACATAATACTTTTATAAAAAACATATAACCTTCTTATGAGCAGTATCACAGTAGTCTTTAAACACAAGCTAGGTCATGTCAGGACAACTTCAAACAATATTCTCTTTAATAAATATGAATACAATCTAATATATCTCTAGGACAGACAACTCCTTCTACTGGACAAACTGAATCAATAAAAACAACATAGCTAGTGAAATAGTGAGAAACAGACTTTAAACTCTACAAAATAAATTCTGGGTCACCAAACCTATTCTAAACAAAATGAAACAATTATGGAAATATATAAGAAAAAGTCTTATACATGACACTATTGGGCTCATGAAACAATATGATTTATATTTGATCTCAGTAATGAAAACAACAGCATTACACTGATTCAGGAGATAGACACTTCCATAGAAGAAATTATGAGCAACACTTTTACTTAAAACATCAACAGCACCTACACAAATATAATATATTCTTCATTGGACAGCTGTTAAATGCAGACAGTACAAAAACATTAAAATGATGTCAAATCATAAGAATTGAAAGAAAAACATTTCTAGACCTGACTCCAGATAGTTCCTAACCCTAAGCATCATAATTAAAGAATGTTGGAAGTGAAGGAAATTTCAATACAACATGCAACAATCAACACTTTCAAACAAGGAATCCTTACAATGTATTACAATACAACCAAACTTCACTGGATCTATATACAGAAAGAGTGAGAATCAATAATTGGGAAAAAATAAAGAAGAATAGATCAAAATACAATGAGGTATGGACACTATATTCAAGCTTCAAGGAATTCTTTATTAAAGCATATCAAGGATATACACTAAACATTCTGGACATCAACAGAAGGAAATGTAGCTTTAATGTAACTCAATAATAATCACCATATATATTCAAAAGAACCTAATATTAATAAGAGAAAACAACACATATATGAAAGAGTACAAATTGAGAAATAGAACATTTCCAAATTTCTTCACCATAACTCTTGCTGAGTACACCCAGATATTGGAATCATTTATACAAAACAAGAAAATAATAGTTAGCATACTGGTCAAAATATAAATAAAAAATAGAAAAAAGACAATATTTTCAATTGCACATAGTCAAACATAGAAAGAATAGAGAAAATCAAAAAAAAAATTAAGAATTTCACTATCTTTGCCATTTATATAGATGGATCCCTCACAAACTCGAAGAGTAAATACGATATGGGCCTAAACTGAATCACTATTACTTCAGACTTAAAGAAATACACATTTCAAGATAGATTAAATGGAATCCCTCATTTATCAAAGCAGAAATAGCAGCTATTGTAATGGCTCTAAGTATATTATCTATACACAGTGTAGTAAATGTCTACACAGATAGTTAAGAAGCAATTAATGGAATAGAAAAGGTCCTGAAGGAAGACAAAAACAAGATCATGAAAAAACTAAAAAATTTAAACCTTTTACTTCAAATCAAATCTATATGTAAGTAAAGAAAGATCAAACTATAACTATACAAGATTAAAGGGTATTCTGAAATTAAATACAATGAAATAGCAGATCAGCTGGTACAGATAGATGCATGAAAAGGCATGAAGCCAGGAGAGAATGAAATCGAAATTATTAGAATTAATGATTCAAAATAGGCATAGCACCACAATTGAACAATCAATTCATTGAATTTTCTATAAAAATAATTATATAAAAGCTCACAAACACTATTTATATAGCAAAATAGCATCTCTTGAATAGAATTAGATACAATTTTAGCAAATAAATAATTAAAGGAATTAACTAGTAAACAACAACAGCACATCTACAACCCATGAAGATAAGCAACCACTACACAGATAGAGAAGACCAGAAACTAAGAAAGTTTATTCTTAGTCTTTGAAATGATAAACTAACAACCAAGAGCTAGCTATATGCAAGGCTTCTATCTATCTATAAAAATAATAAATGCAATAAATATGGAGAACCAGAAATCAGCACCCACTTTTTTTCTGCCAACAACTCAGAGTAGAAATAGAAAAAGCTCTAAAGGATATAGCTATAACCTGTGTGAAAAACCACATAGAGAAAAAAGAACTTCAACTCTTTACCACCCACTTCTCAAATAAAAATAATCTAAAATATAAGGAATACTTGATAGTAAGCATTAAAGAAGTTTTTTTTTAAAGGATTAATATATACTGTAGTCTTAAGACATAGAATAGAAAGAAAAAATCATATACCAAAAATCCATCTTGAGACTATCAAATATCTATATCAAATAAGGCAAAGACAATGTAAAGTCTCTCAAGATACTAGACAAAAAGAAAAATCAGCAAAATATAAGACAAAAAAAGAAGACCCACCTTCATAACTAGGAAAAAAACATATAAAAGATCAATTCATATATCTGGTCAATGAGTTTATAAATCAATAGATTATAAATCTTATAAACAATTTCTACATATTTGAAATTTCTTTCAGCATGAGTCTAGCCTTGATAGGCTAGCTCCCTATTTTAGAGTGGCAACAAGCTGCAAGGTGAGTACCTTTACATAGAGGAATTTTATTGAGTTTTATTTAGTAATAAACAAGTATTATATTTTTAAATAGCTTCTATATATTGATACTACATAATTATAAATAAAGCAAGATGAACCAGCATAAAAAAAAAAAAATTTGTAATTATTCTATTGTTTTTGTTCTTTAATATATTATTTAGGATTTCAATTATCCTTTCTGTATTTAGACTCCTGAATCAATATATACTATATTTATGATAAAGTTATATACTTTGCTAATATTTTGATTGAAAATCCAGGCTTCTTTTTTATAGTTACCAACTTTCTTTATAATATTGTTAAAAATATTAATCAGTTTTTACAAGCTTTCTACTGATAGTTTTTTCTAGTTATTTGCATATAATATTCTATATTTGATATAGGTTTCTGCTAGTTTTATTATTAAGATACTTATAAAAAAAACTCTTTTCACTAATCCCTTGACCACACACAAAAAAGATGTTCGCAAGAAATTTTTTATTTCTTTGCTAATAAAGTCTTAACTCTATCCTTAAAACAACTTGAAGTTTTACTTTAAGAGACACTCCTAAACCCTTTCCCTTGTTTATATTTGTTTTCAAACAAAAACTTGGCTTCCTGTGACCTAGAAAAGTCAAGAAATACTTTCTCTACCAATGGCAAGAAAGTTCTGCAAGGAAGAAAAACTAATGTGTAATACTTGAAGCCTTTCATATTGAAGTATGTCTATAGAGGTTTCTAGCAGTGGGAGGTGGCAAACATCAAGCCATATCCCAAGGTGTCTGCCCACTGTATCTTCTCTCTTAAAGTCACCCAAAAATTTTGGTTTTCTGGAAAATTTTGCCTACCTCAGTTTGACCCTGAATTTTAGGTGACACAACCTATTGCAAAATATGATTGGTGGACACGAAATACATTAGTAGCTGAATGTAAACAATTCCTACTGGTCACTTCATGTTCCGATGACGTCATTGGTAAAAGAAAGAGAATCTATTGGTACGCATTCTTCACTCCTTTAAATGAAGTGTAACCGAAACAAAGAAATTATGAGGCCATTAGGATGGGCACTAAATTCCCTAGGTGATGAAAAGATGATTATTTGTTCAAACCAAGACCTTCTACTTCTTATCATTCCGATTAGGCAAAGTATGCGAAGGAGTTTATTTCCTTATCCCGGTCAAGCTATAAGACTGAAAAGCAGAAGAATGTAAAATACTACCCTTCTCTAGGATTGAGAATATATTTCCCAGACGTTGTATAATGATATCACAATTAAGATAAATACCAGTAAAATTCTTTTAACTAGGCGTGGCTGCTGGAAGATATCGGGAGTTACTCAACAAGACTGAAAAGCCACATAAGAACCTGGGGTCCATTATTAGCCATTTTCTTTTGCGCGGGTGGATACAAAATTAAGTCCAAAAGAAAGGAAGCATTGAGCAAGACACTGGATCCGAGTAGGTGATAAGTACCTCAGACGGTTACAAGAAAATAATCAAGAGCATGGATGGATAAGTTTCTCAAATGGTCAGGAAGAAGAAGGATATCCCAGAAGGATTGATTCCTAATAAGAAGAGGTTTTTAGCTAAGGTCCTTTGGAAGACATGGAGCAATTTTAAATTTCTTTTTTCTTTTTTTATTTTCATATAGTGTGTTTGCATATTTTTAGATACCCTTTTTTCCTTTTTTTTCCCTTCCCTTTTGTAGTTTCTTGAATTCAGTTCCTTGGAGAATAATAAGCAGTGATAACCTGCTAGAAATGATGAATAAGTTAAGAGGATCTTCATCCAAAACTTAGTTCAGAGCGAAATATTGTTCCCAAGGTTGCATTTAGAGGTTGAAGCTTTTTTGAGAATTGAAAGCCATTGATGAGTGTGTCAATACAAGTTTTTAGTTTAGCTATGATGCAATTGCCCTATGTATCTCAATCAGTTTTCTTAATAATTAATAAACACACAATACTGGTCTAACCATGGGTATTAAAAAAAAAAAAAAAAGTAATCAGTTATTTTATTAATAGTTAGATAAAGATATTTTTTAAGTATTAATATTATTATCTACAAATCATTATTTAAATTACTTTAAAGTTTAGACCTATGAATCAATAGTACAGTGGTTAGCACTTTATAGGTTAGATCACAAGATACAGGTTCAAATCCTTCAAGGGACTAATGTGATTTCCTGAACTGGAAACAGGTAGAATCTGATGAATTATCTATTGGCCTAACTGTATATAGCTGATATTTCTGAGTATAGCTAATACAAATCAAGATGATCAATAGTTTCATTGTGTTAGGTTAAAAATTAAGATCTACATAATATAGAATGGTTTATATAAAGATTGTAATCAGGTCTTTATCTGAAATCAAGTAGAATTATTCTTGATAGAACCATATTATCACCTGTTGATAACAAGTAGAGTAGATTCCTAAACTGGTTGCATGCCACTGAGAAAAAACTAACTGAAGATCTCATTTGATTTCAAAACTTCAAGCATATATTTATACTTTGATCTATAGACTTAACAATTAAGAGACCTTTATAAGAGAAAAAATCTAAGGATCACTCTGAAAGATCAAAAACTGGATCCAAGATAAAGAAAATTTGATGGACTAATAATCAAACTACTCTTAATAAAACTGGTTTGGAAAAATTAAAAAGAAATTGCATGGTTTTTTGATAAAATAATACTTATATATAGTATATATAGTTAATAATATATAAATAGCTACTTATATATATATAATTATAATAATAAAAAAACTCTTTCCGCTGATTCACATTTTTTTAAAAAAATTTCTTTTTTGGTAATTTTCTTGAAAAAACTCACAAAAACTTTTCTACACAAGAAAAAGCCTCAGAGAATACAACCATACACTTCTAGATAACAAAATCTACTTAATAACAATAGGAAAAGAGTTTCGCTCAACCTGAAAGACAAAAATCTTTAGATCATTTTTTGCTTTTAGGAAGGAGAAAAAGCAAAAACAAGCTGATTCACAGTAGGTTTTTTGAGACCCAACCTCAACTCTACAAAGCTCTTAGTCAGGCCAATGCAGGGTAAAACCTTTCTAGGTACTAAGAAAAGTCTCAGAAGCAATAGATTAAATTGATAAATCAGCACAACCTCAAAGCTAACTGAAACCCAGGAAAACGTCCAAGTCTCTTTGGTCAAATAGCTAAAAGGATCACAATAATATAACAACTCCAGATCAATTAATTTACATTAAGCAAACACGAACACATTAACTTTACACCTAGTTGATATGTATTAAAGCAAGCTGATCAATCTATAACAAAATAATAGGACGTGATAGATCAATAAGCTAGAACGTGTATGATCAACTGGCACGTGTCATCTAAAGCAAGATCAACAGTTGATCACAGTCAATTACATATTAATAAACAAATACCAGACATGTAAACACATAAAAATCACATGTCATATACTTATTAATATTAATCAATATAGCAACTTATTGCTATATACGCCAAACAAAAAAATAATAAACAACAGTATTTATCTGATCACATGTTTAAAAAGGCATTTATATAATAATAACATGTATTAAAAATCTTTTATATATATCATGTGACAACATGTCAATGAAAGAACAAACAATAATTAGGATCTTAGAAAGAAAAGAAAAGGAGCTATTGAAAGTATTGAAAAAGATAGCTTCTCATCAAGATCCTTAGCAAGTACTTTGGAAAACAAGAATAATACAACATGAGCTGAGACTAATAGCAACCAATCAACCCCATATTCCTACTGAGGCAATACATGTTCCCTCGATACTAGATAATATTATTGCCAATCTATTGAGAATAGATCTATTGGTAATGACAAAAGAATGTATGTTGCAGCAATATATTCTTACTTTTTGGGAAAAGAGACAAGTTAAAAAGAAAGATTTGGTAACATCTATATTAGAAGAAAAGGTGTATAACATGTTGACAAGCAAACCAGTAACACAGGTATCAAGCTCTAATCAAGTTGAAGTGTCTATGACAGAAAGTATCCCAATGGAAGTTCAACCAACTTCTACGGAACTTGAAGAAGTGCAATCCATTAAAGAAGTTATAATAGAGAATAGAGAAGTAGTGAAACAAATAGAAATGGAAGTGTTAAAAGAAACCATGCAGGGAAGCTGTATTACAAACAGCATGTCTTATAATATAAGAAACAGGGTTCAAGAGACAACAGCAAATCCATTCTTCATAAAACAATAGGGATCAATCAAGATGGAGGTACTCCAAGCCATGTTGCCAGGAGAAAATAGAGAAGAGGGAATTACATATCTCAAAAGAGCTCTTAAAATACCTAAGCGAATGAATCCCTTCAGAACAGAATTTATTAATAGCAACTATTGGATTACATTTGGCTTTAATGAAGAAGAAGACACAGCAAGATGTCTGGAAGCTGTTAATAAAAAAGAAGCTAAGAACTTTACACTTAGAAGAATAGACAAAGATATAAACACATATCCAGCCTTCCAAAGATATGCTCAAAACAAAAAGTTCTTTAAGCCAGAAAGTTTTCCATCAGCTAAAAATAAATCAAAATATATCACATTAATAGATATAGAGGCAAACGTGTGATTAGACAAACAATGGAAGAATTTGGAGAGATTATCAATATTCATGAATATAGAACATCTTTCCA